>PVLC010006755.1:16346-67435 GCA_004027655.1 Graphiurus murinus
AAAAAAAAAAAAAAAAAAAAAAAAAAAAAAAAGAGAGAGAGAGAAATTGCAAAGTGTATTTATTTATTTATTTATTTATTTATTTATTTATTTATTTATTTATTTTGCAGTACTGGGGACTGAACCCAGGGGCATTCTACCTCCGAGCTATACCCCTGTCCTATTTTTTCATTCTTTATTTTGAAACAGGGTCTCACGAAGTTGTGGAGAGCCTCACTAAGTAGCTGAGGCTGGCGGAGAACCCGGATCCTCCTGTCTCAGCCTCCCAAGTACTGGGATTCCAATGGTACGCCACCACGCCCGGCTTGCAAAATGTTTTAGAATCTCTATTCCAGAAACTTGGAATAAAGACCAAACTCATTGTCATACAGTAGTAACAGAGCCAGGAAGCCCTGCTTCTGTGGATTCCCAGCCCCACGCTCTCGACATGCTCAAAACCGTGTCCAGAGAACCTGGTTCTCCTTTGGCTTTCTGACTTTGCATTTAGCAGAGAGCAAGAAATCAGGATGCGCTCTGACCTCCTGAAGACCTAGAGAGAAGCCGCCCATACTTTAAAACCACCTCTTGTCCACCTGAAACCAGACCAAACCCACAATCCAATTTCTGCATTTCTGAGGAGCTGGAGCGAAGGCAGGAAGGGTGCTGGGGATCGGATGTGCTGATCCTCATCAGAGAGCTCATCTTCAGGACAGCGCGGGGATTCTGCAAGCAAGTCACGTAAGAGGTGCCAGTACAGACTGTGATTACAGAAGTCTGCATTTATCCTTCATCTGCATTTTAAACCCAAGCCCTCCATCCCACACAGCTCTCTGCCCTGGGTAGCTGCGTTCTGAGACCTGCAAGCCCAAATGGAATGGCGGATGAGGAATAATCTCAGAAGAATAAAATCCTGGGCATGAAAACTGCAAGAGGGCTATCTATCAATCTATGACTTTTTTTTTTTGGTGGTGGTGGTACTGAGGATTGAACTCGGGAGTATTCTGGCTACAACCCCAGCCCTTTTTCTTATTCTTTATTTTGAAACATGGTCTCAGTAAGTTGCAGAGAGCCTCACTAAGTTGCTGAGTCTTGCCTTGAACCTGAAATACTCCTGCCTCAGCTTCCCAAGTACTGGGATTACAGGTGTGCACCACCACACCTGGCTTATCTATCACTTTAATTATCGATGCAGAACCCTGTCACTTGGTGGCTGGGGGAGGGATTTTCATTTTCTGCACACCTACTATGTGCATGCTCCACACCTCATTAAATGCTCACAGTTCTGTGCAGTGTGCCTTACTTCTGTGTCAGAGCATCCTCACTGTTGCAATCCCCAAACACCTCGCCACCATGACTCAGAGGAAGATTTGCTTGCTCACAGTTCTGGAGATTTCAGAGGTTCAGTACATGTTAGGCCAGGCGAATTATGAGGATCTGGGGGTATGGTGTGGAGGGGAGAGAGATGGTGAGTGAGCAAGGGCTTTGCTTTCAAATCACAGAGACTGGAAGGAGAGAAAGAGGGAGAGAGGGAAAGGAGAGAGGGAGAGGGAGAGGGAGAGGGAGAGGGAGAGGGAGAGGGAGAGGGAGAGAGAGAGAGAGAGAGAGAGAGAGAGAGAGAGAGAGAGAGAGAGAGAGAGAGAGAGAAGGGGAACAAGGACACAAACACAGTCCCCAAGCCCACGCCACGAGTGACCGACTTCCTCTAGCCACACCCACCTGCCTGGGCTACCACACATTGTAATGGTTATCCACTGATGAGGTGGCAACCCTCATGATTTAATAACATCAACTCTGAACATCAATGCAGGAGCTCTTTCAGGGATCATTCTATATCTAAACCATCACACCATCCTTCCTCCTCCTCCTCCTCCTTCTTCTTCTTGTTATTATTATTATTATTTTATTATTATTATTTCTTGGTACTGGGAATTGAACCCAGGGACATTCTACCTCTGAGCTATACCTCCATCTCTTTTAATTTTTTAAATTTTAAAATAGGGCCTTGCTAAGTTGTTGAGGGTCTAAGTTACTGTGGCTGTCCTCAATCCTGTGATTCTTCTGTCTCAGCTTCCCAAGTACTGGGATTGTAGGAGTGTACCACCATGCTGGGCACTATCCTGCTTTCATAGACACTGAGGCTCTGTGAGGTTAAAGAACTTGCCCAGAGATGTGCAGTTGGGAAGAGGCCTGGCTATGACTCAAACCCAAGACCCACTCTGCCTCCCCTGCAAGGTTGCCTCCAGGAGCTGGTAATAGCTTGGAAAATGTCACTGTCATTTTGGTTTGCTTGGTGCTTTATTAAATATTATTTTTGTATCATCATGTAATTAAACTAGGCTCCCCAGAAAACCTGTTCTTTTGAAAGCTTAGGGCAGCAGAACAAATCTAATGAAAGAAAAGGCTTTGTTTACATTAATCCTGCTGGGAGACTGCTCAGGCCACTTCTCTGAACAGCTTCGTGACCTTGCTTTGTTTCGCCTAACCACCGGGCCACTTTCAGTTATTAAACCCCTGCTAATTCAGGCCCCGGGTGCAGAACAAATGTGCCATGAATGATAAAAGTCCCAGGCACGCCAAAGGCTCACTGCGGGATCATGCGCCTGCGCAGTGCTGTTTCCAGCTGCAGCTTCTATTTTGCCTGAGTTGGGCTAGCCTTCATGGATAAACCAGGAGGCCTGGAAGGGTGGGCGGAAGGCCAGAGCTCAGCTCAGCTCTCCGCTAGTGACCCCTAGTGGCCACCAAGGCATCTGCGGGTTCTTCAAATTTCTAAAGGGTCGGGGTACCAAGGCATTAGAGATACGTGTGTGTGTAGATGAGAGGAAGGAGGCATTCATCTGCTTTGTACAACTACACAGTTTCATGGAGCCGATGTGACAAATTTTTGGACTTGGACAATATTTAGGGTGGGGACACTGGAGATTGAACCCAGGGACATTCTACCTCTGAGCCACATCCTCAGCCCTATTTTTTATTCTTTATTTTGAAATAGGGTCTCACTAAGTAGCAGAGGGCATCACTAAGTAGCCGAGGCTGGCCATGAACCTGTAATCCTCCTGTCTCAGCCTCCTAAATAGTGGGATTACAGGCATGTGCCATCATGTCTGGCTTACCCCCTAGCCCTTTTTATTTTTATTTTGAATCAGGTTCTTGTTGAGTTGTTGAGGGTTTTGATAAATTGCTGAGGCTGGCCTCGAACCTGAGATCCTCCTGCCTCAGCCTCGAAGTACTGGGATTACAGGTGTGTGCCATGATGCCAGGCTACTTTGTACACTTTAATATGACTATATATATGTGCATGCATTGGATAGACTCTGGAAGGTGGCTTGAAGAAATGAGAGTGGGTATTGTGGCAAATAGCGTGGGGCTCAGGGCTCAGAATGTGGGGCTCAAATCCTGTGGTTTCCGAGCTTCTGACCTTGGGGAGTCAACTACTCTCAGGGTCAGTTCCTTATCTATAAAATGGGGGTAACGTGTGGGTGTGATTGAAAAATGAGTGTAATAAAAACACACCACAAGCAGTTGTGAACATTCAATGAGATAACGCACGTAAGGCTCTTGAAAATGTTCAATAAATGACACCTATTATTCTGGGTGATTTTTATTTAAAATACAGTATAGACAGATTACCTTGATTTTGTTATTTAAAGTAAGAATGCACAAATGCACAAGTGTGTTAGTCAGCTTTCCTTTCTTTCTTTTTTTTTTTCCAAAAAAAAAAAAAATGAACAAAATACCTCCTGAGAACAACTTGGAGGAAAAATTTATTTTGGCTTACCATTTCAGGGATGAGTCCATGGTCCGCAGGTTCTTTTTTTTTTTTTGTTTGCGGTACTAGGGATTGAACCCAGGGACATTCTACCTCTGAGCTACACTACCAGTCCTATTTTGTAATTTTTATTTTTATTTTTATTTTTTGCAGTACTGGGGATTGAACTCAGGGGCATTCTATCTCCGAGCTATACCCCCAGCCCTGTTTTTTATTCTTTATTTTGAAACAGGGTCTCACTAAGTTGCAGAGTGCCTCACTAAGTAGGTGAGGCTGACCGCGAACCCGGATCCTCCGGTTTCAGCCTCCCAAATGCTGGGATTACAAGCGTGAACCACCACGCCTGGTTTGTAATTTTTGTTTTGAAACAGGGTCTCACTAAGTTGCAGAGAGCCTCACTAAGTGGCGAGGCTGGCCACAAGCCCGGATCCTCCAGTCTCAGCCTCCCAAGTACTGGGATTACAAGCGTGTGTCACCACGCCCGGCTAGCAGGCTCTATTAAAAAAATAAATATATATAAAATACTGTGGTACTGGGGACTGAACCCAAGGACATTCTACCTCCTTTTTTTTTTTTTTTTTTTTTTTTTTTTTTTTTGCAGTACTAGGGATTGAACCCAGGGGCATTCTACCTCTGAGCTACACCCCCAGTCCTATTTTTATTTTGAAACAGGGTCTCACTAAGTAGCTGAGGCTGGCTTTGAACTTGTGATTCTTCTGTCTCAGCCTCCGAAGTGCTGGGATTACAGGTGTGCACCACCATGCCTGGCTGGGCTCCATTTCTTTGGGCCTGAGGTGAGGCAGCCTAGCATAGCATGGTGGCGGAGAGCTGCTCTGCCCCTGGTGGCCTCTAAGTGGTGAGAGTGGGGGAGGGGCCGGGGAAGTCGGCCACTTCTAGGGCACGCCCAGCAATCTGCTTCCTCCAACCAGTCCCACCTCCCGGCTGCATGCTGAGCTGAGGGTGGATTGACCCACTAGGGGTGCCTAGAATGGATTAATCCGCTGAGCAGGTCAGAGCCCTCACACCTCTGAACTTTGTGCACCGGGGACCTTGCTTTCAACACAAGACTTTGGGGGGCACCTCGGATCCAACCACATCGACAAGTGACATCATTCTCTTTAAAGGAACCAAGTAGACAAAGCGTTGAGAAGACGTTAGGCGCTGAGTTCTTTGTTCTGTCTTTGTGGTTTTGTCTCTGTTTTGTCCTTGCATTTTAGCCCTGCCTGGAGTGCGGTAAGTATAATACCAAAAAAAGAAAAAAAGAAATGAAAAGAAATTCTTACTTTGCACCTTAGATGTTTGAGTTTCCTTGCTGTCTATTTGAAGCATAGATATAAAATACACACCCAGCAAAAATTTAATTTCTGCTGGGTGTGGTGGTATACGCTTGTAATCCCAGTATTTTGGGAGGCAGAGACAGGAAGATCACAGGTTCCCAGCCAGCCTCAACAAATTGGTAAGGTCCTTTGCAACCTAGTGAGATCCTGTTTTAAAATAAATAAGGCGGGGAGTGGTGGCACATGCTTGTAATCCTAGTACTTGGGAGGCAGAGACAGGAGGATCACAGGTTTGTCACCAGCCTTAGCTACATAGTGAGGCTCTCTGCAACTTAGTGAGGCCCTGTTTCAAAATAAAGAATAAAAAATCGAGTTGGGGGTGTAGCTTGGAGGTAGAATGCCCCTGGGTTCAATCCCTAGTACCACCAAAAAAAATTAATAATAATAAATAAATAGCTGGGCGTGGTGGCGCACGCTTGTAATCCCAGCATTCGGGAGGCTGAGACCGGAGGATCCGGGTTCGAGGTCAGCCTCAGCTACCTAGTGAGGCACTCCGCAACTTAGTGAGACTCGGTTTCAAAATAAAGAATAAAAAATAGGGCTCGGTATAGCTCGGAGGTAGAACGCCCCTGAGTTCAATCCCCAATACCACAAAAAAAAATAATAATAATAAATAAATAAAAATAAAATAGTGTTGGGGGTGTGTAGCTCAAAGGTTGAATGCCCCTGGGTTCAATCCCCAGTACCACAAATGGAAATTATTATTTATTTATTTATTTATTTTTGCAGTACTGGGGATTGAATTCAGGGGCATTCTATCTCCAAGCTATACCCCCAGCCCTATTTTTTATTCTTTATTTTGAAACTGGGTCTTAATAAGTTGCAGAGGGCCTCACTAGATAGCTGAGGCTGGCCTCGAACCCGGATCCTCCAGTCTCAGCCTCCCAAATCCTGGGATTACAAGCGTGCGCCACCACGCCCGGCTACAAATGGAAATTATTATTATTTAATTTCCCTCTTCTTCCCCTCCTGATGGCAGGTGCCTTGGGGATTAGTTCGACAGCTGCCAGGAGACAGTGGAGGCTGGGCCAGGCAGGGATGGCCCGTGAACTCCATTACCCGCCTTGAGTTTTGTATTACTGGGCCGGGGAGGAGTGTCTGGCGGCCCAGGCCTTGCCACCTTTCTTGAGACATGGTGAGTCTTGGCTTCACCGGGGCTTTGGGAGTTGCTACTACTTCTGCTTGTTCACTGTGTAAGAAGGATGTTCAGAGGAGCCTGCAAGGAGAGTCAGCACAGCCAGAGCAGTCCTGTGCTCATCCTATCCATTCCCAACTTTAGAGGCAAGGGAAGCATGGCTGGCGCCTCTCAGCATCACAGTTTCTCTGGTCTCCATGAAGGACTTTAAGTTCCTGCAGGACAGATCCTGGCTCATCTGCCGGTTTGTATCACTGACTCCTTTAAACACCGTCTTGGAATCAGTGCTCCTCTCTGCATCATGAACGAAAAGGCTGCCGTTTCCCGGCATCGGGTAACCAAGAGAACAGCGCATTCCCAGGCGCCGTGTCTTGTGTGGGCAGCATCTGCAGGGGCTAAGCGTCCTGATGCACCCTGTGTGCTTCAAAAGGCAAGGAGACCTACATCGTGCGTCGCGCACTGACGCTCTAGGGTCTACCTTCAGAACTGTCCACCCGTATTCACAGGGGTGGTCACTGTAGAATCATGCTCCTCGCAGCCTTCTTTTAGTAACAAAGGGATGGACATAATCCAAATGCCATAAACAGGGACTTTATTCATTTATTTATTTATTTTTGCGGTACTAGGGATTGAACTCAGGGGCATTCTACCTCCAGGCTATGCCCCCAGTCCTATTTTTTATTCTTTATTTTGAAACAGGGTCTCACTAAGTTGTGGAGGGCCTCACTAAGTCGCTGAGACTGGCCATGAACCTGGATCCTCCTGTCTCAGCCTCCCAAGTACTGGGATTACAAGTGTGTGCCACCACGCCCAGCTCCCATAAACAGGAAATGTATTAAATGAATTGTGGGAGCCGGGCGTGGTGGCGCACGCTTGTAATCCCAGCATTTGGGAGGCTGAGACCGGAGGATCCGGGTTCGAGGCCAGCCTCAGCTACCTAGTGAGGCACTCCGCAACTTAGTGAGACTCGGTTTCAAAATAAAGAATAAAAAATAGGGCTGGGGGTGTAGCTCGGAGGTAGAATGACCCTGAGTTCAATCCCCAGTACTGCAAAAAATAAAAAAATAAAAAAATAAAAAAAAAAGAATTGTGGTGGAATAATAGCAGTAATACATAAGTTCTCCCCATGCTTTATGGAAAGGTGCTTTAGGTACACGGATTAGTTCACATAGCTTGGTTTCAGAGGTAAGTGCCTATAATGGGAAGAGATTCATTTTGCTGGCTGAGCACTTGAGAATGAATTCAGGAAAGGTCGTTAGAAACAATGAAAAGGAAGAAATAAAGGCATTACTGAGACTAAGCAAAACAAACATTGGGCAAGGCAAGAAATGAAATCAAGGTACCCTCTACAGCTACAAGAATACGCAGGTCACACAGCCATTACACTGTTAACAGGACATTGAGAAAAGAGGTGCGTGCATGTACATACACAGACTGGGTGTGGGAAGAGAACCCAGTGCTCATTTTTCATGGTAGGAGGCAAATAGAAAGTACCTAAGGCTGAAAACTGAGAACCACCAGTGCAAGAATGGCATCTCAAACCAAGGGCAGAGGAGACAAAGGGACCTCAAATGAGTGGCTTTGGAAACTGCGGGTAGATGCCAGGTAGAGCAATTTGGATTTGGTATGTGTGTTACTGGGGGGTTGAACCCGGGGCATTCTACCTCTAAGCTATACTTCCAGCCTTTTTTATTTTGAAACAGGGCCTCGCTAAATTGCCGAGGGCCTCACTAAGTTGCTGGGCTGGCCTCAAATCTGTGATCCTCCTGTTTTAGCCTCTTAAGCACTGGGATTCCAGGTATGCACCACCACACCTGGCAACAATTTGAATTTTTTTTTTTTTTTTTTTTTTTTAGAATTATAGATGGATCTTTATTTAAAAATCTGATCTGCTGATTTAGCTTTTCCACCAACCTTTGCTTAGATGTTCCCTTTGCAGTGCCTTAGCAGCAGCCATTGCTGTCTTTTAGATGCTTGCTTAGCTTTTTTGCTTCCTTGGCAGCCCCGAGAGCCTGCTCTCCTTGAGCCTTTCTAGCGTCTGGATTTTTATTTCTCTTGGTCATTGTATCAGCAAGAGATGCACCAGTGATGGCCCTCTGGAATTTGGCTGCACTTTGGATTCTTTTCTTTTGAATTTCTTCCAACTCTCCCTTTATGTGCTTCCTTCTGTAGAGGACAGTCCAGTTTATCTGTCCAGGATTCCTCTAGGAAAGGAAAGCCAACTTGCATTTTTCATTAAGAAATTGGAAAACTTTCCCGTGGGTCCTGGTGTAGCACTGCCTGTGTCCAGGGTAGATCTTGTAACTGCTGAAACTGCACAGCTCAACCTTCATGGAGGCAGCTGGTGGGAAAGAGGAAAGTGGCAAAGAGAACAATTTGAATTTTTAAGCTGTAACTACGTGATTTTTTTTTTTTGTACTGAGTATGGAACCCAGGGACTTTATCTGAGCCACACCCTCAGCCTGTTGATTTTTTTTTATTCTTTATTTTGAAACAGGGTCTCACTAAGTTGCTAAGGCTGGCCATAAACCTTCGATCTTCCTGTCTCCGCCTCCCAAGTACTGGGATTACAAGTGTGTACCACTATGCCCACTGATGTAAATTTTTGAAATTCATCAAAACAGAAAAAACAAAATATAAGTAAACTAAAAAAATGTAATGAGGCAACCTGTTTCTCTTTTTTTGTTGTTTTTTTTTTTTGCAGTATTGGGGCATTCTACCTCCGAGCTACACCCCCAGCCCTATTTTTTATTCTTTATTTTGAAACAGGATCTCACTAAGTTGCGGAGTGCCTCACTAGGTAGCTGAGGCTGGCCGCGAACCCGGATCCTCCGGTCTCAGCCTCCCGAATGCTGGGATTACAAGTGTGCGCCACCACACCCGACTAACCTGTGTCTCTTTATGTACTTGTATATCACTTTGTAAATCAATTATCCAGGAACGTGTAAGAATTTGTGGTATAATCCCTTTAAAATGTATATACATGGATATTTTTGGAGATATGTATGTAGAGAGAGAGATGAATAGATTGATGGATGGGTAATTAGAAAATGTGTAAGTAAAAAAAGTCATGCTGCTGGGCCTGGTGGCACACACATGTAATCCCAGTACTTCGGAGGCTGAGACAGGAGGATCACAGGTTAGAAGACAGACTTAGCAAGTAGTGAGGCTGTCGTCAACTTAGCAAGACCCTGTTTCCAAATAAAAATAAAATAAAATAAGGAGGCTGGGGATATAGCTCAAAGGTAGAATGCCCCTGGGTTCAATCTGCAGTGCCACACACACAAAAAAAATCATGCTAAATCGTGTGTGTGTGTGTGTGTGTGTGTGTGTGTGTGTGTGTGGTACTGGGGGTTGAACCCAAGGGTATTCTACCTCTGAGCCACATACCTAATCCTATTTTTTTTTTGTATTGAACCCAGGGGCATTCTACCTTTGAGCTACACCCCCCAATCCTGTTTTTTTTTTTTTTTTTTTTTTTTTAATTTTTTATTTCTTTTTTTTTTTAATTTTTTGGCATGGAATTTTATACATTTTTTGGGTACAACCGGGTTAATTACACATTTTTGTTGGGTACAAACTAGTACAGGTAAAGACATCCATGCACATATTTCTCATTAACCCTTCCCCAACCTGTTTTTAATTCTTTATTTTGAAACAGAGTCTCACTAAGTTGCAGAGGCCATGCCCGGCTTCTTATGTTTTTTGAAACAGGTTCTCACTAAGTTGTAGAGAGCCTCACTAAGTAGCTGAGGTTGGCCGCAAACCTGCGATCTTCCTGTCTCAGCCTCCCAAGTACTGGGATTACAAGCATGTGCCACCACACCTGACTACATCCCCTATTTTAAATTTTGATTTTGAAACAAGATCTCCCTAGGTTGATGAAAGTCTTACTGGCTGCTGAAGCTGTCCCGGAAACTGCTATCTTCCTGTCTCATCCTCATTTTTTTTTTTTTTCCTACCTCTGAGCTACACCACCAGCCTGATTTAATTTTTTTTAGTTTGAATCAGGGTCTCGCTGTACCTGCCATCCTCCTTTCTCAGCCTCCCAAGTACTGGAATTACAGGTGTGTGCAGCCACACCCAGCTGAGAGGATACTTTTGAAGTGGGTAAGTCAAGTAGACACTGGCTTCACCAAGTGGATCAAACCTAGTATCCAATAATGGGACTGTGATGGGGTGTGGCTTGTTCCCCAAAAATTCAGGTTCTTGATATTGTGAAGAAAAGAATTTCAACACATACCAGTCAAAACATCTGGCAGGTTTTATTTTAGGAAAACTGGGAGGAAGGGAAAAAGGGAGGGGAGTGAAAGGGTCACCCGACTAAGTCCAAGGGCATGTCCCCCGAGCAAGAGAGAACACGTGGATGTGCAGAGGGATATAAGAGAGGGCGGGGTCCTCTTTTCCAGCCCCTCTCTCTCAGGTTTCAGGTGGGCGATAGGTGGGCTTCAGGTGAGGGCAGGTCACAGAAAAGTTAGCTCCTCCTCTTTCCAGGTGTGGGCTTCCGGTGAGCTTCAGGTGGGCTTCAGGTGAGGGGCTGGGTTCTTCCGGAGTTTGGAGGTGCATCTCATTTGGGCCGAAACAAAGAAAAGCTTCCAAGGGGTGGAGTTGGCTTAACTCTCCAGATTTTTAAAAAAGGCTATATTAAAACTATATTTTTTCTGACTTCTCCCGATATCCTCCTTCTACCTAACCTTAACCTTCCACTTCTAAGCTACCTCATCAGGACAAGTTATATCATTTGCCTCCTGGTGTGACCCAAGAGAACAGAACCTGCCCCAAAGTGCTGTGCGGTCGTAGGGATCCGGCTTGACACGACCACTTCCATCTTGTTCCTAACTGCTGTTTTGCTCATGGGGTGACTTTGGCACACATTCAAGTCCTATTGTTGCAGGAGAGAGCTCCTCACAAGCCGAGTTTCAGAGACAAAGGAAACTCCGGAGGCCAAAAGTAGGATAAGCAGGTCTTCCTTTAATCAGCAGCTGATGACCCAGACCGGTAATTTCCTGCTTTCTGGGCCCTGAACAAAGAGATCCCAAACCATATATACAGCTGGTTATTTTACTTTCGGGAAGAAAGAAAGAAAAAAAGAAATGTGAGGTTTATTACACTTTCTCACCAGGAAGAACTTGGTAGCTCGTTAACTCAAGGTCCTTTCTTGGCCGGGCTGGCACCACTTTGTTTATGTCCAGAGATAACATCCCAGCTGCTCCTGTCTTTGATATGCATAAGAAGGGGCTGGCCTCCTTGATTTGCAAGCCTTCTCTGTTTACTTTCTCAGCTGAGGGTCAGCACCTGGCAGTTGTGGGAGAGGGAGCGGGAATTCCTTTCTCTTCTATCCTAAGTCTAAATTCTTAACTAATAATATTTCCACGGCTCTGACTGTTCTTTTCCATGTCACTATAGGACAAACCGAGTCATAAGGTGGCAGTCGAGCATTTCTGTGTCAAGCCCAGCCTGTTTCTTGAGAGCCTGTTGGAGGCTGTAACAGGAGCACAGCTACTCACACACACGCCCTCAACTGAGCGCAGCCCTCTTCCATCAGAAAGGTCCTTCTCCTTGTCTGAGTGCCCAGTGTCTTCAGCGAGGGGACAGGGGATACCTGGAGCACTAGGTCTGTCACCTGAGTTAGCCCTGGCGTCAATGGGTGACAGATGTCACAGTCAGATCTCCCTCATCCTTTTTAAACTGATGTTTGACATGTTAATATAGTTTAAACGTTTTTTGTTGGTGCATAATAATTATACAGAATTGTGGGTCTCAGCCAGGCATGGTGGTGCACGCTTGTAATCCCAGTACTTGAGAGGCTGAAACGGGAGGATTGCATGTTTGAGGCCAGCCTCAGAAGCTTAGTGAGGCACTCTGCAACTTAGTGAGACCCTGTTTCAAAATTAAAAGTAAAAAGGGCTGAGGATATAGCTCAGAGATAGAATGCCACTGGGTTCAATACCCAATACTACAAAACAAACAACCAGAATAGTGGGTTTCACTGTGGTATATTTGTGTGTGTGTATGTGTGTGTGTATATGTGAGTGTGTGTGTATGTATGTGTGCGTGTGTATGTGTGAGTGTGTGTGTATGTATGTGTGTATGTGTGTGTGTGTGTGTGTGTGTAGTACTGGGGGTTGAACCCAGGGGCTCTCTACGCCTGAGCTACACTCACAACCCTTTTTACTTTTATTTTTTTTATTCTGAGATAGTGTTTTGCTAAATTGCCCAAGCTGGCTTTTGAACCTGTGACCCACCTGTTTCAGCCTCCTGAGATTTATAAGTGTACCACACCTGGCTTCATTCTATAGGTTTTTTTGTTTGTTTGTTTGTTTGTTTGTTGCGGTACTGGGGGTTGAACTCAGGGGCATTCTACCTCCGAGCTAAACCCCCAGCACTATTTTTTTATTCTTTATTTTGAAACCGAGTCTCACTAAGTTGTGGAGTGCCTCACTAGGTAGCTGAGGCTGGCCGCAAATCCGGATCCTCCGATCTCAGCCTCCCAAATGCTGGGATTACAAGTGTGCGCCACCACGCCCAGCTTATTCTATAGGTTTTGACAAATGAGTCATAACATATCTGGCATTAAAATATACAAAATAGTTTTATTACTGCAAAAATTCTCTGTGTTCTGCCTGTTTATCCCACCCTCCTCCTAAACTCCAGGCAACCACTAATTTTATTTGTCTATTTTGGTAGTGGGGATTGAACCCAGGGGTGTGGTGCTCTACCACTGATCTCACTCTCCCCTACCCCCAGCCTTTTTTTTTTTGAGACAGGGTCTCACTAAGTTGCTGAGGGTCTTGTTATGTTGCTTAGACTGGCCTCAAACCTGCAATCCTCCTGTCTCAGCCTCCCAAGGACTGGGATTACAGACACATGTGACTGCACCCAGCGCCACTGTGGCATATTTGTACAAGTAGCTGTGGCCGAGCTCTGCTTAGCTTAGCATGGAAACACCTTCCTCCTGCTGTAGGGTTAGGGTTTTGCCCGTGGCACACTCGCGTCTGTAAGCCCCTAATTAACTACACTCTGTGCAATCCTAGACTTGTTTGCTTCTTTCTTCAGTCTCTTGGCACCTTCTGCCTTTGGTGGTTGGTTCTTGTGTTGCAGGAAACTAAGTCCCCAGAGACAAGAGACAGTGGCTAGCGTTGGATAGCAGGTTACTTTATTCACCAGTGAAGGCTCAGTAAGCAGAGCTTTGGGTCTAAGCCCTGAACTCAGAACATGCAAGCTCTTTTATACATTTGGTCACCTAATTTGAGAGGGCAGGGGTAAGCATGAGACTTGTTTTTCCTAGCGTAAGCAAGATGCAGAAGCAGAACAGCAATTAGTCAGTATATTGTTTCTTTTTCTATCACTTCTGTGCCTTATCTCTCGGGCTGTCTGGGGAGGCTCTGAGGAGGCCTAGAAAGTAGCTTCAAGGATCTAGCTGAGCTCCTGTCTCAAGATAGAATTTTTTTTCTTTTCTTTTTTTTTTTTTTCAGTACTGGGGATTGAACTCAGGGGCATTCTACCTCCGAGCTATACCCCCAGCCCTATTTTTTATTCTTTATTTTGAAACAGGGTCTCACTAAGTTGCAGAGTGCCTCACTAGGTAGCTGATGCTGGCTGCGAACCCGGATCCTCTGGTCTCAGCCTCCCAAATGCTGGGATTATAGGTGTGCGCCACCACACCCGGCTGTATGATAGAATTTGAGTTTCCTGAAGCATCAGTCTAGTGAGCTCCAGGTATCCACATGGGAGGCCGTGGGGTCAGGCGGGCACTGGATAGGCGCAGTCTTGGTCACCATGGGTGAAAAGCCCTGGTATAAACTGGAGATCTGATGACTTGGGATGATGTTGCCATGGATTCTTCTCAGCTAGTTTAGGGAGAAAAAAAAAAAAAACCCAGAGCTGCTGCAAGCTTAAACAAGGTTTTACTATTACAGGCAGAAGTGTGTGTGTGTGTGTGGGGGGGGGCCAGTCAGAGCAAGGAAAGCGCCATGTCAGAGAGGGAGAGAGAGAGAGAGAGAGAGAGAGAGAGAGAGAGAGAGAGAGAGAGAGAGAGGCATGTTAGAGTGTCTCAGAAATGAGACACTAATTGCCTTTGAAACCTTAGTCTTCATATAGAAATTTATTATCTTGTCCCTCTTATCTTGCTAGCCAATAGTCTTTCTTTCCCATCAAAAATTAGGGCTGGTCCACTCTGTGATCTTTGCTGTGTTAGCTTTTGTGGTGGCCCCTTTTGTTCATCCTCACAAGGACAGATCGGTCTGACATCGCTGATCATGGGACCGCATGGCCCGCATGGTTCTTTGCTCATTTTTACTAACTCTTCAAAAATATAGCTTTGATTCTTGCACCTTTTTTTTTTTTTTTCGGTACTAGGGATTGAACCCAGGGGCATTCTACCTCCGAGCTACACCCTCAGCCGTATTTTTTATTCTTTATTTTGAAACAGAGTCTCACTAAGTTGTACAGGGCCTCACTAAGTAGCTGAGGCTGGCTGCAAACCTGGATCCTCCGGTCTCAGCCTCCCGAATGCTGGGATTACAAGTGTGCACCACCATGCCTGGCTTGATTCTTGTTTCTTTTCTTTTTCTTTCTTTCTTTTTTTAGTACTGGGAATTGAACTCAGGGGCGTTCTACCTTCTAGCTATACCCCCAGCCCTATTTTTTATTCTTTATTTTGAAACCAGGTCTCACTAAGTTGCAGAATGCCTCACTAGGTAGCTGAGGCTGGCCGCGAACCCGGATCCTCCGGTCTCAGCCTCCCAAATGCTGGGATTACAAGCGCACCACGCCCGGCTTGATTCTTGTTTCTTTGTGTAAATTTTAACATCTTTATCTCTTATGGTAACTTGTCTGCTTAACAGACCCTATAGTTGCAGGCTTGTTTTATTTTTTTATAATTTATTTTTAGTCGGTGCATTGTAATCATACATCTGTGTTAGGTACAAGCTGGTAAAGGCATACATGGACACATTTCTCATTTAACCCTTCCCCAATTCCCACCCCCCTCCCTCCTCCTGCCTCCTTCTCAAGGTCAGTTTAATGACCGACTTTGATGTGTTCATGAAAGTACATCATGCTCATTAGGGTGGCCCCCCTCCCCCCATCACCTTCCGTTAAGTCAAATTCTTTGTTCACCCAAGGATCTCCTTCTTCATCTGGAGTCCCTCTTATGTCCCAGTTTCTCCCTAGCTTCCACATATTAGGGAGAGCATATGATTTTTTACTTTTTGTGAGCAGGCTTGTTTTATAACATGGGAGTGTGGCTTTCTAAAGAAGGAAGGTTTTAACCATTTTCATATCATTATTAGTAATAAATTCTGGGTTAATGAAGCCTGCTTCTTCATCTTTTAATTTTGTCCTAACTTTTATGACAGTTTGAATAATTCTTTTTTCTAAATTCAGGTGCCTATATTTTTAGTATTCAGTGTTCTGCATCTTATCTAGTTTCTATGACAATCTAGCCCCGACTAACAGCTGGCTTTTAGTTGGTAAGGTCAGCCTTGTAGCTTTTGCTGACAGTCCAGAGACAGAGAAAAAGATTTTACTGTTTTACCTAAATATAGCTACGCTTATTAGCAATTAATACTGATCTTATTACCGATCAATGTCAACTCAATCCCCATCAGCAACATGCCCAAATGAAACAAAAGATATTTTTGTTCCAATCGTAATAAAATCTTAAGCCCCTTCCCAGCCTCTACATAGTTTTCAAATTGAAAACTCTTGACTGAAGTCATTGGGCTGTCTTTGTACCTCACTTTTAAGATGTTTTTACATGGTTGGAAAGAGAAAGCCTGAGGCACATTCTCAGATTCAAGCTGAAGGGGGAAGAAAAAGGCAAGATATTCCTTACCCAGCCTCCTTCTCCCCACCGCTCCTCCTCCTCTTACTATTTTTAAATAAGAGGACAAAGCAGAACAGCCTTGGCAAATGGTATTGATGATGGGTCTGTGAAATCCACCCACCTACTCTCCCTCCATGTACGCCTGGATATCTAAGAAATAGCCAATGGGCCCAAGCTGGAGCGTGTGGTGCTGGATTCTGGCACCCTCACTGACTCCATCTACGTAATGATCATGCCAGAGGGCACTGGACAGAGCTGGAGAGGCCCTTGGATGATTATGCCCCGCCGCAGTTAAGGGCAGAACACCGGAGCTCGCAACTGAGCTGTAGTTTCAGGTCTTGTAGAAGCCTAGATTTGCACTCTTGTTCTGATTCCCAATCCTGTCAGCATTAATATGGGGATAGATGTGGACCTAGCAATTACCTTTTCTTTTTTTTTTTTTTTTTTTGGTAGTACTGGTGATTGAACCCAGGGACATTCTACCTCTGAGCCTTATCTTTTAATTTGAAACAGGGTCTCACTAAGTTGCAGAGAGTCTCACTAAGTTGCTGAGGCTGGCCTTTGAACCTGATATCCTCCTGTCTCAGTCTTCCGAGTACTGGGATTACAAGATTACAAGTGTGCACCACCACACCAGGCTTGCAACTACCTTTTTTTTTTTTTTTTTCCGGTATGAGGATTGTACTCAGGGGCATTCTACCCCCAAGCTACACCCCCAGCCCTATGTTTTATTCTTGTGGAGGGCCTCACTAGGTAGCTGAGGCTGGCCGCGAACCCAGATCCTCTGGTCTCAGCCTCCTAAGTACTGGGATTACAAGCGTGCACCACCACCCAGCTGCAACTACCTTTTTGATATATGCTTGAGGAAAAAGACAACAGCATTTGAATTCAATGTATTTAGAATAAAGTCGATGCCTCTCAATAGGCAAACTCAGTAGGCAAACTCTATATCTGTCGCCTAAGGTTGGTAGACAGCCGGGTTTTCTTCTGAGAGTGAGCCGTCAGCATTCTTGTGAAGGGCTCACGGTTTCAGGGGTGCCCGTCTGCGATCGATTGGCCTAATGCTTTGGGCCTGTGGCAAGGCAGTGAGTCATGACTAGAGCGCACGGTGGAATGAAGCATTAAAGAAAGAGGAAGAGAGCTGGGCGTGGTGGCTCACGCTTGTAATCCCAGCATTTGGGAGGCTGAGACCGGAGGATCCGGGTTAGAGGCCAGCTTCAGCTACCTAGTGAGGCACTCCGCAACTTAGTGAGATTTGGTTTCAAAATAAAGAATAAAAAATAGGACTAGGGGTATAGCTCGGAGGTAGAATGCCCCTGAGTTCAATCCCCAGTACCGCAAAAAAGAAAAAAGAAAGAGGAAGAGACCAGGGTCTAGCAATCCCCTGTGAGAGCACCTTTGAGTCTCACCTCTCTCTCTCTGTCTCTCTCTCTCTGTCTCTCTCTCTCTGTCTCTCTCTCTCTCTCTCTCTCTCTCTCTCTCGGTACTGGGAATTGAACCCAAGAGTGTTCTACCTCTGAACTACCCCTCAGCCCCATTTTATTTTTTATTTCAAAACAAGGTCTCACTAGGTTGCTGAGGTTCTCATTAAGTTGCCCAGGCTGGCTTTGAACCTATGATACTCCTGTCTCAGCCTCCCAAGTACTGGGTGTATGTTGGACACCACACACTCGGCTAGGTCCCACTTTTTTAAGACTCCACCATCAGCCCCCAGAGCCACAGGCCAGGGACTAAGAAGTTAAAGCATGCTCTGGGGAGACTTCAGATCTAAACTATAGCAGTAGTTAAATGTGTGAACCAAGCCAGGCGTGGTGGCGCACACTTATAATCCCAGCACTTGGGAGGCTAAGACAGGAAGATCTCAGGTTTGCGGCCAGCTTCAAATACTTAGTGAAGCCCTCCACAACTTAGTGAGACCCTGCTTCAAAATAAAAGAATAAATAATAGGGGGTGTAGCAAAATGCCCATGGGTTCCATCCCCAGTACTGCAAAAAAAAAAAAAAAAAAAAGAAACCAGAGGTGTACCTGGAACCCAGGCCTGGTTTTATTGGTGGCAGAATCTAATTTTCCAGGCAAGTCACTGGAGTGTTCTTGGAGTCCATTTTCTTCCCTGTAGCATGAGCAAAGGGTCTGAACTTCTGATCACAGGGAGAGCATGAGGTTCAACTGACACTGGAAGCAACTCCCATGGAGGACCCGGGGCCCTCTGAGACCCCATGCGGCCCCAGGGAGCCGCCCAGACACAGACCTGGGGGAGGGCTGACCTTGTGCTACCTTTTAGGGATGCTTTGGGTCTGGGTGAGTTCAGTACCTTCTACTGAGTGGCTTAATCCTGAACTAGGATTACAGGGTGCACGCCTATAATCCCAGTACTTGGGAGGTTGAGACAGAAGATCTCAGGTTTGTGGCCAGCCTCAGCAACTTAGTGAGACCCTGTTTCAAAAATAAAAAATAAAGAGCCACGTGTGGTGGCACATACTTCCCAATACTTGGGAGACTGAGACAGGAGGATTGCAAGTTGAAGGACAGCCTCAGCAATTTAGTGACACCCTCAGCAACTTAACGAGACCCTGTTTCGCAAATGAAAAATAAAAGGGGCTGGTAGTGTAGTTTGAAGCTACAATGTCCCTGGGTTCAATCTCCAGTACCAAATAAATAAATAAAATAATAAGAAGAACCCGAGACGGCTGTGCAGAGTTCACTTTCCTCTTGGGCACAGTCCTTCTCTTTCATGCTTGGGTGCTCGGGGCCTGATGCTGGCTGTGCTGGTAGGGGATGAAAACCTTTGGGGTGGTTTCTCAGGTTTACCTTGACAAGTTGGCAGGGAAAATACAAAACCACAGGTATTAATTTGATGTCAATACAAAAATAGTTCTATTGACATGTTAATTCTCTATTTCCTACTAGGCCAGAGAAGGCTGTTGTCAAATCTAAAACCTTTTTTTAAAATGATATTTTAAAATTGTACTAGGGAGAGGATGCCCAGGAATGAACCTAGGGCCCCTGCATGTGGGGCAAATGCTCCACCCTCAGCCCCCAGAAAACTTCTCATGAGTATCGAGTTCGGTGGCAGCCCATCATAACAGAAAACCTTCACATTGTAAAGATTTTTTTTTTTCAGTACTGGGGATTGAACCCAAAGGCATTCTACCTCTGAGCTGCACTCTCAGCCCCACTTTTCATTATTTTGGAACAGGCTCTCACTAAGATGCAGAGGGCTTCACTAAGTAGTTGAGGTTGACCATGAACCTACTATCCTCCTGTCTCAGCCTCCCAAGTACTGGGATTACAAGCGTGCGCCACCACGCCTCGCTCCTAAGGAATTTTAATTCCTTTGTCTGTACAGTCTTGGGAACATTTTGGGCAATACCTCTTCCTTGTGACCCTGCTTCCACTGGGAGAAGCCCTTGGCTGCCTCGTCTTAGTAAACTTGTAAGTGGTTTACTGTTTTCATAGAAGGATGGATTGGAAAGGCAGGGATTATACTTTATAGTTATTTTATTCCCTTCCATAGAACCCTTTTCAGATGATAAACACATTTTTAAAAATTTTTGCTAAATAAATGAATAACAAATACAAGTTATGAAATGCCTTCACTTTATAGCCGTAAAGGCACTGGTGTGCTAATAGGATGGAAAGCTCCCTTTTGATGATCTGGAGTTGTCTTTGAGGTAGTTTGTTTCTGAATTTACAAATGAACGTCAGAATCCTGGAAAGATGACTTAACAGGGACACACCGAAGACAGCCGATCAAAGTGCCTTCGTTCAAGGGAGGAAATTGGAAATCTCATGATAATCTATATATTCATCCACATGCTTTCTCAAAGCATTGATTGTTTCCTCAGCCAAGATTTACTGATTATATCATTCATGTTGTCCTAGCATACAGTAGGGTTGCAAAGATGAATGGAACATTAACTTTTCTTTTTCTTTCTTTTTTCTGTCTGGTACTAGGGGTGAGACCCAGGGGCATTCTACTTCAGAGCTACATCCCCGGACCTATTTTATTTTTTATTTTGAAACAAGGTTACACTAAGTTGCTGAGGCTGGCCTTGAACCTTTGATCCTCCTATCTCAGCCTCCCAAGTACTGGGATTACGAGTGTGCACCATCATGACTGGCTTAACTTTTCTTTTTTTCTTTCTTTTTGAGCTCGAATGTGTGTATATGTGTATGTATGTGTGTGTTTGTGTGTGTGTGTGTGTGTGTGTGTGTGTGTGTGTGTGTGTGTGTGTGTGTTTCTGGGGAGTGAACCAGGGACATTATATATCCAAGTGACACCCCAGCCCTTTTTTTTTTTTTTTTTTTTTCTTGCGGTACTGGGGATTGAACTAAGGGGCATTCTACCTCCAAGCTATACCCCCAGCCCTATTTTTTATTCTTTATTTTGAAACCAAGTCTCACTAAGTTGCGGAGTGCCTCACTAGGTAGCTGAGGCTGGCCTCGAACCCGGATCCTCCGGTCTCAGGCTCCCGAATGCTGGGATTACAAGCATGTGCCACCACGCCCGGCCTAACCCCAGCCCTTTTTTATTTTTTGTTTTGAATTTCTTTTGTGTGTGGCATTGGAGATTGAACCCAGGAGCATTTATCTCTGAGCAACACCCCAGCCTTTTTTATTTATTTATTTATTTTTTGCGGTACTGGGGATTGAACTCAGGGGCATTCTACCTCCGAGCTACACCCCTAGCCCTATTTTTTATTCTTTATTTTGAAACAGGGTCTCACTAAGTTGCGGGGTGCCTCACTAGGTAGCTGAGGCTGGCCGCCAACCCGGATCCTCTGGTCTCAGCCTCCCGAATGCTGGGATTACAAGTGTGCGCCACCACGCCCGGCTTATTTTTTGTTTTGAATTAGGGTCTTGCTAAGTTTATGAAGCTGTCCTCAAACCTGTGATCCTCCTGTCTCAGCTTCCCAAGTACGAGGGTTTCAGGCATGTGCCACCATACCAGCCTTAATGTTTTCAGGTCTATAGTACCTGCATCCTAGGAGCTCAGGCATGGTATAACTTGATATGATATAATATAAAAATCCAGGTGGCCTAAGAAAGGTGTCAGTCCCTTCTGTGATGTGAAGTACAAAAGAAGAGAGGAGTCCCTACGAGACCACTGGGCAGGGGAATCAGAAAGTCTTCGTGAAAAAGCCGGTGTGCCGGAGGCTGTGAGGCTGTCTGACCTGTGGTCGAGCAGGATACTGTGATGGTTCTGGCCAAGACGACCTTTGTTCTCTATCAAAGCTCAGAAGTTGAGATCATGCAGACCATGGAACAAGGAACAAAGAACAATCCTGTTGGACCAAATGCAGCACTAGCAACAGGCCGATGTCACAAACATTTGGAAGAATTCCAGGCATGTCCTGGGCCCCTGCAGGTGCCTGGCTGCTCTGGCGAGGCAGCCAAGGGCCCAGGGGGTTCATGCATATGGTCGCCCATGGGAGTCCTGCCTCGGCCAGGCCAGAGCCCAGCGTCTTCTCCAAACAAAAGCTCTGAGCCCCTGTCTCCTCATTTCTGCATGGCAAGGTTGTGAGTGAGATCAGGTGTGCGAAGCGTTTAACACTGAGCCTGACACATGGGGAACACTCAGCAGCAAAGGTGGCTGTCGTTACTAACCCTTATGGGAGGGCGGCTGACACTAGTGACACGCCGAGGACATCATCGAGAAGCGAAGACTCAGTGACAGGCGCAGACGGGAAAGAAAGGCGCAGGCGATGTCCGCACAGCTGGGAGCGGCAGCCGAGCACTTGCAGTGGTAGCCGCTGTGTACTGGGTGACTACTGTTCGCATAACAATGACTCCAAAATGTCACAGCTGAAAATAAGGAACAGGTGCCATCTCACAATTTCTGAGGGTCAGGAGCCCAGAAGTATATTCGACAAGTGGTTCTGGTTCAGGGTCCCTCAGGAGGGTGCCAAGTGTCATCTTATGTCACCTCAACCCTCAGGAAGTGCTGCCACCTCAGAAGTTCCATGTCAGCCAGGTATGGTGGTGCACACTTGTCATCCAAGTACTTGGGAGGCTGAGACAGGAGGATCGAAAGTTGGAGGACAGCCTCAGCAAGTAGTTAGACTCTCATCAACCTAGTGAGACCCTGCTTCAAAATAAAAATAAAATAGGGTTGGGGTGTAGCTCAGAGGTAGAACGCCCTTGGGTTCAATCTCCCGTACCACACACACACACAAACACACACACACACACACACACGGAAGTTCCATGTCCACTCACTCCCAGGGGGCCTTGTAACATAACAACTGGCTTCCCTAGAGCGAGCTAAGGAATAGAAGGGAAAGCACACAGGAAGGAAGCCACAGTTGTGTGTGCGTGTGTGTGTGCGTGTGTTACTGGGGATTGAACCCAGGGGCATTCTCTGGGCTACATCCCCAGTCCTATTTTATTTTTTATTTAGAACCGCACGCTTGTAATCCCAGCATTCGGGAGGCTGAGACCGGAGGATCCGGGTTCTCGGCCAGCCTCAGCTACCTAGTGAGGCACTCCACAACTTAGTGAGACTCGGTTTCAAAATAAAGAATAAAAAATAGGACTGGGGGTATAGCTCGGAGGTAGAATGCCCCTGAGTTCAATCCCCAGTACCGCAAAAACAAAACAAAAAAAACCAAAAAAAAAAAAAAAAAACAGGGTCTCACTAAGTTGAGGAGGCTGGCTTTGAACATGTGATCCTCCTGTCTCAGCCATCCAAGTGCTGAGATTACAGGCATGTGCCACCATGCTCGGTCCACAGTCATTTTATAACCTAATGTCAAAGTCACATCACATGACTTCTGTTCTTTAGAAGTGGGTCATAGAGCCCAACCTACACTCAGGGAAAGAGAATCACACACGGTCATGAATACCTGAGGGTATTCATGTGACTGTTGAGGTGTGGTTCAGAGACCACCTACTCCAACAACTACAGTTTAGCTCAGCATTTTAACAGACCTCGTATTACTTATCATAAGAAATACGCATGGTACTAGTTGAAATCTGGTGAGTTCAGGGTGGTGTGGCCGTAGACTATGTATGGTATTAGACTCATGCTCAGTTGAAGAAAGCTGGGCTCAGAGAGGCCAAATAACTTGCCTATGATCACACAGTTATGCATAAACAATTGTAGAGCAAATCAATGTAAGTTAAGATGCCACTATGATAAATAGCATTAAATAAACATTTTCATATGGGAACTTTTAGGTCCGGTCGTTCTCTGTTGCTGCAGTGATTTCTGCAGGCACAGCACTGTGTGCCGACCGTGGACAATAGGATGCTTTTAGATCAAAGGTCACCCAAGACCTTATTTCATTGCTATAGTCCAAATGCTGTGTCCTTCTAAATTCATTTGTTGAAACCTTATCCTCAATGTGATGGTGTTTGCAGGTGGTTAGTCAAAAGGGCAGAGCCCTCCAGAAAGGAAAGAAACCGCAGCTGGGTGTGGTGGTGCACACCTGTAATCTCAGTACTTGGGAAACTGAGACAGGAGGATTGCAGGTTTGAAGCCAGCCTCAGCATTTTAGTGAGGCCTTGTTTCCAAACAAAAAATAAAATGAGGCTGGGGGTGTAGCTCAAAGGTAGAATGCCCCTTGGTTCAATCCCTAGTACCACAAAAAAACAAAACCAAAACCCAAAGAGCCCCCTCTGCCATGTAACACAGTGAAAAGAAGGCCTTTATGAGCCAAGATGTGGGATCTAAGCCAGGTGTGCTGGTGCATGCCTGTAATCCCAGTACCTGAGAGGCTGAGAAAGGATTGCAGGTTGGAGGCCAGCCTCAGCAACTTACTGAGATCCTGTTTCCTTTTTTTTTTTTTTTTGCGTGTGTGTGTGTGTGTGCGTGCATGTGTGTATGTGTGTACTGGGGATGGAACCCAGGGGCATTCTACCTCCAAGCTACACCCCAGTCCTATTTTTTATTCTTTATTTTGAAACAGGGCCTCACTAAGTAGCTGAAGCTGGCCGTGTACCCGGATCCTCCGGTCTCAGCCTCCCAAGTACTGGGATTACAAGCGTGTGCCACCATACCTGGCTGGTGAGACCCTGTTTCAAAGTAAAAAATCAAAAGCGTTGGGGGTGTAGCTCAGAGGTAGAATACCCTTGGATTAAGTCTTAAGTACCAAAACAACAATAATAGTCAAAAAAACCCCAAAGATGTGGGATCTAAATAAACACCACATCTCCTGGCATCTTTGTGTGTGTGTGTGTGTGTGTGTTTTACTGGGATTGAACCCAGAGGCACTCTACCTCTGAGCCACACCCCTAGCCCTATTTTACTTTTATTTTGAAACAGGGTCTCACTAGGTTGGTGAGAGTCTCACTACTTGCTGAGGCTATCTTTGAACCTGTGATCTTCTTGTCTCAGCCTCCCAAGTACAGGGATTACAAGCGTGTGCCATCATGCCTCACTTCTCCTGGCATCCTGAACTTGGACTTCCTAGTCTTCAGTACTGTAAGAAATGTTTCTGAGCTGGGCATAGTGGCGCATGCTTGTAATCCCAGTACTTGGAAGGCTGAGACTGGAGGATTGCAGGTTCGCGGCCAGCCTCAGCTACTTAGTGAGGCCCTGTACAACTTAGCGAGAGCCTGTTCCAAAATAAAGAATAAAAAATAGGGTTGAGGAGAGCCGGGCATGGTGGTGCACGCTTGTAATCCCAGCATTCGGGAGGCTAAGACAGGAGGATCTGGGTTCGCGGCCAGCCTCAGCTACCTAGTGAGGCACTCTGCAACTTAGTGAGACTCGGTTTCAAAATAAAGAATAAAAAAAAAAAAAATAGGGTTGAGGGTGTAGCTTGGTGATAGAATGCCCCTGAGTTCAATCCCTAGCACCGCACACACACACAAAGAAATGTTTCTGTTGCCTGGGCTATGGCGTCTGTTACAGTAGCTGGAATGGCCTGAGACACTTCTCCGAGCATGTGTGAAGTGAGGGCCGCCTCTGTGCCTACTGACAGGCAGTCAAAAGCAGAAAAGTGGAGGAGCGTGGCCTGAAGCACATGGTTAGTCTTTTTTTTTGTGGTACTGAGGTTGAACCCAGGGGCATTCTACCTCCAAGCTACACCTCCAGCCCTATTTTTTATTCTTTTTTTTTTTTTTTTGAAACAGGGTCTCACTAATTTGCAGAGGGCTTCACTAAGTAGCAGAGGCTAGCTGCGAACCGGGATCCTCTGGTCTCAGCCTCCCAAGTACTGGGATTACAAGCATACGCCACCACGCCTGGCTTGGTTAGTCATTTATGTTCAGGAGTTGAACACAGGTTCAGCTGACTGCAGAGCTTAAAACTGTGAATAAATCAATTTATTCAGTCGACAAACACATTTCGAGCTTTAGCAGTTCCACGCGCTGCACTCGATTCTGGGGACGCCTACTCTCACCTGCTCACGTTCTGGCAGGGATGCAGACCGCTGACCACAGTTGGACTGCGTTTAGACGGGGGTTCCTTCTCCCCACTGGCCGCTTCCTTTCCTTCCTTTCTCATCTCTCCTAGGCAGGGAGAGTTTGGTTAAGGAGACAAGGACTTTGCTAGCATAATAACCGTATTGATGAGTTCTACTATCTGCAGGTGGCAAGAACCCACCTCCAACTGGCTTCGCTGACTAGGGACCTTTAATGTCTTTCAAAGCTGGAAAGCCCTTGGAGTGTCCAGCTGCAGGCATGGTTGGCTCCAGGTTCAAGCATAAGATACTGCCTCTCCATCTCTGGGCTTCCCTCTGACTTTGTTCTCATCAGGCCCTCCCTACAGAGTGGCAGCACGGCCACAGGCCACGCTAGGTGTATATCCAACCGGCATAGAAGCTTCTAAAAGAGAACAGTCTGGCTTTAGCAGTAGTTCACACAAGGTCCACAGGTCTCATGCATGGAGGGGTCACATGTCAGTGTGGTGACCAAGTCCCTTTGCTCTGGCTTAGGTCACAAGTGCACTAAAAACAAACAAACAAACAAAAACAAAACAAAACAAAAAAACCAAAAGGAAAAAATAAAACCCTATCACCAGGCATGATGGCGCATGCCTGTAATCCCAGTACTTGGGAGACTGAGACAGAGGATTGCAAGTTCAAGACCAGCCTCAGCAACTTAGCAAGATCCTCAGCAGTGTAGTGAAACCTTGTTTCAAAATAAAAAATAAAATCGGACTGGGGGCATAGCTCAGAGGTAGAATGCCCCTGGGTTCAATCCCTAGTACAAAACCAAAACAAAACAAAATAAAAACAGAAACAACAACACAAACAAAACAAAAAGCCTTATCCAGTCCAAATGGGCTGAATGGTTCTAGAGTTTTTGAATGTCCCTTCCGACGTTCACGACATATAATTTCCATTGTGATATTAAAAGGTGGGGCTCCTAAGAGGTGACTTGGTCTCGGGGCTCTGCCCTCTGGAGCTGAGCTGGGCTGATGCTGCTTCCCTGTGTGGGCGGCTTACTGAAAGAGAGGCTTTGTTACCCCAAAGCCAGCTGACCAAGCTCGCTCAGGTGGTGCCTTCCTCTTGTTAGGATGCAGCAAACTGGCCCTTACCAGAGGCCAGCACTGCAGTGCTGGACTTCCCAGCCTTTCCAACAGTGAGAAGCAAATTTCTTCTCTTTATAATTACCCGGTATCTGGTACTCTGTTAGAGTAGCAGAAATTGGACTAAGACAGATGGATTCCTTGGAGACAAATCTAAACTTTGTTACAGGATGAAGGGGGAATGGATTATATTGTGTAAGTGGAACTACTGATGCCCACTGCAACAATATATATAAGGTACAGTAAACAAAAACAAATATATTCAAACCCCCAAACCCTCATAAGTCTAGCATAGTTTCCACTAAAGAGAATCGGAAGAGCCTCAGCAAAATCCTCTGTGGTGTTTATTATTCAGTATATATTGACTTAGGTCTCCACCTGGGCAGTCGCCATTCCAGGCCTGCCCCACTGACAGCAGGCACAGGAACCTACTGCTGCACCCTACCTAGAATGGGCAGGAGCTGTGGGCATCGTGAGGCTCTCTTCTGTCTTTCAGGATGGAGTCAGAGTCAAGAGGGATCGGGGTGGTGGGGGTTGGGGGGGGGAGAAAAGAGGGAGGGAGACAAGAAGGAGAGGTCTCGCACACACTCATCCATAGCAAATTTATTCAGTTTGTCTGAAAATAAGGCCCTGAGCAAAACTAAGAAATCTGTAGCAAGCTGGGCATGGTGGCATACGCCTTTAATCCCAGTACTTGGAGGCTGAGTCAGGAGGATCACAGGTTCGAGGACAGCCCCAGCAACATAGTGAGACTCTCAGCAACATAGCGAGATCCTGTTTCAAAATAGGAAAACAAAAAGAGCTTGGGGTGTAACTAAGAGGCAGAATACTCCTGGGTTCAATCTGTAGTCACACACACACACACACACACACACACACACACACACACACACACACACAGAAATCCGTGGCAGGCAACTCTGGACTCCAGTAGGTGTGAGATTGGCTAGTTGTAAGATTGCTTTCTCTTTACAGCATGATACTGAATCTCTTCCTAAATATTTTAGAGAGACCCCAGAGCCACAGCACATGAAGGGTAGTGAGAGAGGACTTAGAGGAGGACCAGGTCCTAGGTGAGCCTTAGAATGAGTTAAGGGCGTGGAGCATCCCAGGCAGAAAGCCTCGCTGAATGAGAGGCCTGGTGATTTAATGATGTAGTTCAAAAACTCTTTGCAACAAATAACTCTGTGCAACTAAAGGCTTCCCCTCCCCAGCAACAGGCAGACTTTCTAACTAAAAAGCAGGGAGAACGGGAGCCGGGGCGGGAGGCAGCGCTGCTTTATAATTCTTCCCTTAACAGGGAGTTGCAAGCATTTGTCACTTCCTCTCGCTTCAAACACTGGGTTTGCTCTCCGTGTCCACACTGACCACGACCCCCCTTCAACAGAAGCATGGCAGTGGGAGGCAGAGGGAAGGACTTCGGTTTTAGAATCAGGCTGGGCTGGGTGTGTATGTCTGCCTTGTCATTTGCCAACCTGAAGTCTTCAGCAAGTTCTCTTACTTCTGTAGACCGGCGTTAGTCAGCTCTTGGTCCCCGTGATCAAAATACCCGACAAGAACGACTGAGAGGGGGAAAGGTTTATTTGGCTCTTGGTTTCGGAGGTCAGTCCATGGTGGGCGGGCTCCACTGCTTGGGGGCTGAGCTGAGGCAGAACGTTATGGCAGAGGGGAGTGGTGGCGGAGAGCTGCTCAGCTCACGGCAGCCAAGGGGTGAGGGAGAGGGGAGGCAAGATAGAGTCCCCAAAGGCATGCCCCCAGTGATTTAACCAGGCCCCACAAAACATCCCCTGCTAACCGTGCTCCACGGGCCCACAGTTTCCACCTCCTCTTGGTAGTCTGTTCAGCTATTAATGGATTAATTCACTAGTGAGGTCGGAGCCTCTGTGATTAAACCACCCAAGCCCTACCTCTGGAGCTTGCTGTACTGGGAACCAAGGGCTCCACTCAGTCCAGGGCCATGCCATCACAAGACCTCAATGTTCTCATCTGTAAATTGTACTAATATAATTCAGCCATTGCTATGGCCATGAAATGAGATGGTGGATGTGGGAAAAAGCTGGCTCTTGAAAAACAGGCGTTCAGGATATGTTAGTTTTTGAAGGAGATCAGGACAGATCACCCTAAAATATATCACTTTGGTATAAGGATTATGTTGAGCCGAAGGCAATCAAGAATCAACAGCTGCAGGAGAGTTCTCTGCCCATCTTTTATTCATCTATTTTTTATATTTATATATGCATGTATGTATTTATTTGGTACTGAGGTTTGAACCCACGGGCATTCTATCTCTGAGCTACACTCCCAGTCCTTTTTATTTATTTATTTTGATTTTGAAATAGGGTCTTGCTAAGTTGCTGAGACTGGCCTCAAACCTTCAATCCTCTCATCTCAGCCTCCCAGTACTGGGATTACAGACATATGCCACCATGCCTGGCTTCTTATTCATCTAACAGCAGGGCTTAAATTTCCCATTGTGAAGGTGGCATAAATTTTCCTAATGAAGGTGTTCCCATCTCCTGGTAGCAGGAAGAGGAGCCTGACTCTTGTCCCTGGAGCTGGGAAGCTGGAGCTGAGATGAGTCCATATCACCTTCTCTTCTTGAGATCCCCCATCGATTCTCTGTCTCTTCCCCATGGTTTTACATCCTGTGAAGCTCAAAGCCCCTTTCCTTTGTTTCACATATTATATAAGCCCTTGAGTCTAACCACCTCTTTGAGTTTCATTTATTTTCTATGAACTCTCATGCATGTAAATATTAATATAAATTGTGCAGTCTTTTCTCCTGCTAATATGCCTCTCCGCTTTGGCATTTCCATCTCAAATAATAACAAAATAAATAAAATAAATAGAGAGACTGGGGCACAGACGAGCTGTCTTTCACCAGCTCATTAGAGAGAGACGCTTCGCAGTGACATGTCTTGGGTCTGGGGATATTTCATCATTGTGAAAGAGGGTTAAAAACAGCAGAGCCCTGGAGTTCGTTAGCGTGGGCGCTCCTCTGTACATGGTTCAGAGACAGGCAGGGCCCACTTGAAGAAATCTCAGTCTGCAAGACTGAAATTCTCCAGAGGGCAATTAACCAGCCATCAGTTACCTTCTAAGAATTTTCTCACTTTTCTAAAAGATTAGCAAGAATAGAGAGCCCCACTTATGTCAGTACGTGTGTGTAGGTACTGACGGTGAATGGTGAGGGACATTGGATGCCGAAGGAGTATTAAAGTCGAATGAGAAATGCAGAAGCTTCTCTGACACGATCAATGTCGTTAGGCTGCCAATCTTTTTTTGTGTGTGTGTGGCACTGGGGATTGAACCCAGGGGCATTCTACCTCTGAGCTACATCCCCAGCCTTATTTTTTATTCTTTATTTTGAAACAGAGTCTCACTAAGTTGGTCATGAACTCGAGATCCTCCTGTCTCAACTTTCCAAGTACTGGGATTACAAACGTGCGTCACCACACCAAGTTTGAATATTTATTTATTTACTTATTTATTTATTTAGTGGTACTGGGGATTGAACTCAGGGGTATTCTACCTCCGAGCTACATCCCCAGCCCTATTTTATTTTGAAGCTGGATCTCAGTGCGTTGCAGAGGGCCTCACTAAGTAGCTGAGGCTAGCCGCAAACCTGGATCCTCCAGTCTCAGCCTCCCAAGTACTGGGATGACAAGCGTGCGCCCCCACTCCCGGCCCAGGCTCCCAATCCTAAGTGTGAAAAATCTGCTTCTGTTTACAGCCACTGAATCAGCCTGCCTGCCTGCAACCCTTCCCCTCCCTCATCCTCCACGTGGCTGTCCAGCATTTCCCTTCGTGTTTCATTCCCTTCTCCTCTAGCTGAACTCGCTCAGTTCAGAGGAGAGACCATCGCCCTCCCTCTCACCACAGCTGATATTGTCAACGGGGCACATCACCGGTTTCTCAGTTTAGCTCACACCATTCCTCCTGCCAAAAACCTTCCTTCTTTTTCTCCACTTGCCTATCATCAAACCCTTCAAGCTTCAGCTCCATCTCAGTCTTTGAGCGGTGTCTCCAGCAGGTGGCGTGCTAGGTGAACTCCTCTGGAAGAGCTTTGGCAATGGTTGTCTCTATCTTTGTGTCTGTGTTCAGTCTCCTCAACCAAGAAAACAGTGTGTGTGTGTGTGTGTGTGTGTGTGTGTGTGTGTGTGTGTGTAGGTACTGGGGATTGAACCCAGGGGCATCCTCCCTCCAAGCTACACCCTTAGCCCTATCTTATTTTTATTTGGAAACAGGGTCTCATTAGGTTGATGAGTCTCACTACTTGCTGAGGCTGTCCTCGAACCTGTGATCCTCCTGTCTCAGCCTCCCCAATACTGGGATTATAAGCTGCGCCACCAAGCCCGGCTAACAATTTTCAAAACACAGAAATGATATCTATCATAGTCATGACTTGCACATTGTGTGCACAAAAATATTTTGTTCATAAAAAAGGTCAACTCAGCCGGGCGTGGTGGCGCACGCTTGTAATCCCAGCATTCGGGAGGCTGAGACCGGAGGATCCCGGTTCGCGGCCAGCCTCAGCTACCTAGTGAGGCACTCCACAACTTAGTGAGACTCGGTTTCAAAATAAAGAATAAAAAATAGGGCTGGGGGTATAGCTCAGAGGTAGAATGCCCCTGAGTTCAACTCCCAGTACTGCAAAAAAAAAAAAAAAAAAAAAAGGTCAACTCATACGCAACTCTCTGAGGATCTCATCTATTGCATAAATAAAGGTTTGTATGCATTGACCTTTAATTTACCTGCAGATGAAGAGAAAAGCAAAGATAAGAAAGTAATTGTGATGGAAATCCAGAACTAAGGTTCTGATGCGTGGTCAGAGTGGGCTGAGGATCGACTGTGACCCTGTCGGTATTTTTCAACAATAGATTAATATAGAGCGACCCACAGTAACATTATATTAAATAGACTTTGTCTCTGCAAAGGCTTTTCCTCCCAGCTCCTGTACTTGATAAGATGTTTGCTGCCTGCTTTGAAAGAATACTAGAATGGGTACTCTCTCACCTGAGTGCTGAGTGCTCTTCGAATCTTAGATCTTGGCTGACATCAGCATTATCTCCTCGTCACCATGACAGGAACAGGGGGGTCCTGGGGTGGGGGTGCGGGGGTTATATTATTTCTCTCCCTTCGGTGACAAGACTTGCTTCACGTTTGTAATATCTACTGAAAAAATGTTTCTCGTTTTGGTGTACTGTAATCCCTGCTGCTTCCCACCCCTTCCCTAGGTTTGATTGTGTGTGTGTGTGTGTGTGTGTGTGTGTGTGTTACTGAGGATAGAACCCAGGGGCATTCTGCCTCTGAGCTACACCTGTAACCCTATTTTTTATCTTTAGTTTGAAACAGGGTCTCACTAAGTTGCAGAGGCCCTCACTAAATAGTTAAGGCTGGCTGTGAACCTGGATCCTCCTATCTCAGTCTCCCAAGTACTAGGATTACAAGTGTGCGCCACCGCGCCCAGCTTAGGTTTGATCTTTAATCCTCATAAGCTCAGCATTAAACCCAATGTCCTGATGGCAGTAGGTCAGAGCCATAGCTGCTTAATTAATTAATTAGTACTAGGGATTGAACCTAGAGGCTTTCTACCTCCAAAGCTACACCCCCAGCCCTATTTTATTTATATTTATACTTATATTATATTTTATGGTCTCACCAAGTTGCTGAGGCCGCCCTCGAACATGAAATCCTCCTGTCTCAGTCTCTCAAATACCGGAATTATAGGAGTGCACCACTGTGCCTGGTTAATAGCTGCTTTAAATGGGTACTATGAGGGCTGGGTGTGGTGGTGCACGCTTTGTAATCCCAGTACTTGGGAGGCTGAGACTGGAGGATCGCAGATTCGCAACCAACCTCAGCAATTTGTGAGGCCCTCCGCAACTTAGTGAGACTGTTCCAAAATAAAAATAAAGTAGGGCTGGGAGGTGTAACTCAGAAGTAGAATGCCCCTGGGTTCTATCCCCAGTACTACAATAAATAAATAAATACATAAATAAATAAGTGAGCTACAATGTGCAGAACTGATACACATGGGGAATGCGGCATACCAAAAACTAAAGGTGAATAAGTGCTGGATTAGAAGGACAGACTCTGCAGGAGGAGAGGAAGGCCAGAGATCCAGGAAGGCTGAAGAAGTAGGAACCCCCTCCAAAGACACACTAGCAAAACTACCAAAAGACAGACATGCGCTGTAGCACTGTCGGCAAAGCTAAGGACTAGAGGCAAGACTCTACAGAATAAAGCACTGAGCAAGTGCCTAAAAAGAATGGAGACAGCCAGGCATGGTGGCACACATTTGTAATCCCAAATTTGTAAGGCTGAGATGGGGGATTGCAGGTTCAAGTTCAGCCTCAGCAACTTAGAACTTAGCAAGACCCTGTTTCAAAAATAAAAATAAAATAGGGCTAGGGATGTATCTCAGTGGTAGAATGCCTCTAGTTCAATCCCCAGAACCACCACCATCAACACCACAAAAAAAAAAAAAAAGATGAAGACTATATATTTGCTTTGGGATGATTTTCAGCAAATATTCTTTAATTGAAAACCACAAGGTCAAGAGTGCATACAATGTGCTTTTATCTAAGAGGGTAAAGGGTGGATAATAGAAATATTTACGTATTTGTTTATACTCAAAGTTAAAAGCATTGGAAGGATGAGCTAACACGTAGAAAGTTGGGTAAATGAATGCCCAATTTAGCAGGGCAGAGGAGGCAGGAGCGGAAGCCAGATTTACCTGAATGCAGCCATATTAGTTATCTGTTGCTATGAAACAGGTTGTTCCAAACTTTAGCGGCCTAAAAAAGCCGGCATCGGATTCCACATAAGTTCCGAGGGCCCGGAGTCCAGGGCAGTTCAGCAGAGAGGTTCTGGCTCAGGGAGCCGTACGAGAGTCTAGTGAAGATGCTGGTCTGAGTGTTGGTCATCTGAGGTTTGACGGGGGCCCTGGTGGTTTTTGGCAGGAGGCCTCAGGTCTAGAGGGCGGCTGGAGCATCCTCAGGTAATGGCAGCTGCTTTCCTTTCCAGCAAGTTCTCCAAGAAGAGCAAAGGAAGCTGCAATGATTATATGACTGAGTCTTGGAAGAAACACTGTTGCATGCATCTGGCTTTATTTGTTAGAAGCAAGACACTGAGTTTAACCCACACTCGGGATGAGGGGACTTTGACTCCAGCTTTTTAAGGGCACACTGAAGAACTTGTGAACATATTTTAAACCCCCACAGAACCCAGTTTCATATATTTGAATTTGGAACCTAATTAACTTTTTTTGTGTGTAGTACTGGGGGTTGAACCCAAGGGTATTTTTCCTCGAGCTACACCTCCAGCCCTATTTTATTTTTATTTTGAAACAGGGTCTCAATAGGTTGATGAGAGTCACACTACTTGCTGAGGCTGTCCTTCAACCTGCGATCCTCCTGTCTCAGCCTCCTAAGTACTTGGATTACAGACATGCACCATCATGCCTAGGTTAATTAATGTTTATGTAAATATAAAAGTAAATTAAATACAATAAAAAAGAAATGCAATGTTCCTAAACATTGAAAGCAAAGTAAAAGAAATTGACCTAAATATATATATATTCATATACATACATATATACACATATATATAATATATATACATATATACATATATATACAAGTTAATTATTTAAACACAATAATTACTTCAATTACTTTATTTATTTTTATAGTACTGGGAATTGAACCCATGATCTAATATATGCTAGGCAAGCACTCTATCACCAAGCTATACCTCCAACTCTTTTTTTTGTTTTTTTATTTTTTTGCGGTACTGGGAATTGAACTCAGGGGCATTCTACCTCCGAGCTATACCTCCAGCCCTATTTTTTAATCTTTATTTTTGAAACCGAGTCTCACTAAGTTGCGGAGTGCCTCACTAGGTAGCTGAGGCTGGCCAAGAACCCAGATCCTCCGGTCTCAGCCTCCCGAATGCTGGGATTACAAGCGTGCGCCACCACACCCGGCTCCTCCAACTCTTTTTAAATTTTATTTTGAAACAAGTGGCCTAGGCTGGTCTTGAACTTGGGATCCTCCTGCCTCAGTAGATGGGATTACAGGTGTACATGACCGCACCTGGCTAATAACTTTTTGTTTACTTATTTTATTTTATTGTAGCAAGAACATGTAATGTGAGATCTATAATCTTGATACATTTTTTTGTTGTGGTGGTGGTGGTACTAGGAATTGAACCCAGGGGCATTCTACCTCAGAGTTACACCCCCAGCACTATTTTTAATTCTTTATTTTGAAACAGGGTCACATTAAGTTGCAGAGGGCCTCATTAAGCTTCTGGGGCTGGCCGTGAACCTGCGATCCTCCTGTCTCAGCTTCCCAAGAACTGCGATTTTAGACATGAGACGCCATGCCCAGCTCACAGTTTGATTTTATAATGCATCCTCTTACCAACTGTCATGACGCTCAGGTATGAAGCTACACAGGAGGGAACTGAAGTTTAGAGGATGGAATGATTTGCCATAGCTAGTAAATGGCTGAGCTGGTGTCAGCACCCATGCCTGTCTTTTAGGAGGTCACTAAGACAGAAGGCAAGATCTCAGGGACTCCCTCATGCTGAGCGAGAGCTGGAAGTACAGCTGGCTGCTTACATAGGGTGGCACAAAATTAGGACGAAGTTTGAAAATCAAAGAGAAATTTTAGACCAGAGTCCAGGATAGACCATTTTTCTGCCCATCCACCCATTTTCTCACACAAACAAACATAGAAAACAACCTGTTTTACCTTTAGGCAATGCAAAACGCTCAACGCTACTGCTTTTAAAATTCAAGCTGGGCATGGTGGTTCACACCTGTAACCCCCTTACTTGGGAGGCCAAGACAGGAGGATCAGAAATTCTAGGCCAGCCTCGGCAAATTAGCAAGACCTTGTGCAATTTAGCAAGACCTTAGCAAGCCTGGGCAACTTAGCAAGACCTTGTTTCAAAATAAAAATTAAGATAAGGCTGGGGGAGGGGGTAGAACGGCACTGGGTTCAATTCCCAGTAACAATAAAATAAAATTCAGAAATGAGACTATGCAATTTTATTTAAAAATTAATTAACACAAAACCCCTTTTCAATTATGTGTTTTAGTCAAGGAAGCTGGAAGGGCAGGGAATAAGAAGGCAGGGTAGAGAGGTAGAAAAGGAGATTACCAGGAGAGAGAGAAAAAACATTTTGAGAAGAGGATTAGAGGTTAGAAACTGTCCTCATTTTATTACTGCTGTTCACTTGCACCCCAGGTTCAAAATGGAATTTTACCTATTATGTCTGTCCTTTGAAAATCTGGATGGCTGATTCGACTGTTAGTTTTCAGATTCCTGGTGTGGAAGAAGAAAGTGCTTGTGTGTGGCGGGCCAGAGGACAGAGGGCAGACAGAGCCTCCAAGGAGAGCCGAGAGGAGCTAAGGTCACCTTCCACACCATGCACTGTCAGCCGGTCAGCCTCCCCAGGAGACAACGCCGCAAGGAGGTCTGTCCACTGGGGACCGGGTAGTGGCCCCAGGTCCCGGGCTCCTTGCTTCACCTGGTTTTCAGTGGAGAGCCCACATCCTGCTGAGTGTCAGGGCTTCCTTGACGAAGAACCAGGGGGCACTAACTTGTAGCAAGGAAAATAATCTCCATTTCCTCTCTGCTTTTCAGGCCTCATCCCTGTAGTTTTAAAATGTCTTCTCTGCACTAGATCCAAACACCAGGAGCACATCGTACCTGAAATAATGGTGCCGTTTGATCAATGGTGACTTTAGGAGCATCAAATACTGCAGAGTGTCTCGTCATTCCCAAGAGTGGGCAAGATAAGATACTCCTTCCTGTGTTTTGAATCACTGACATGATGGAACTGAAAAACATTTTTTTAATGCCTTGAAACTTTAACTTTTTTCTCCTTTTTTGCCTTATAACCTTGCTAAGGATGGAGAAAAGACGAGGAACAGAGACATACAATTAGCTTGACAGACGACAGTCCCCAGCTGTGATTGATCAGCTCATAATGTCCTTTCCAATCCAGTGGGAGGAAGGATGGATTCTCCTGCCTGGTGTCTGGTGAAGTGGAAAGCAAAGCAGTCAAGTGATTCGTCACAGGTCCCAAGGGAAGCTGGTCACAGTGTTGAAACCATTTGATACTCTGAATGTATTGACCGCAGGCCCGGGAAGGCTAGCACTCTTTCCATGCATCGAACAGGCACACATTGATTTATTAATTTGTAATGATGACTAGGAACAATTCTAGCCTCTGGGACACAGAGATGAATGAGAGAGATGCAGCTCTAGAGAGAAGTAGACAAGTAAACGAAGGGTTCAAAGGCGCATCCTTGGAGTGTTTTATTCCAAATTTCCCATTCTTAGTTGAAGGGGTGGATGGGGGGAGTTTAAGTTAAGAGAGGGTTGAGAGCAGAAGAGCAGCTGCCTGGGCCAGCACCTACCACAGTGCTGGCACCGGGGCAGGAAGAGGCCCTCTTGCTGGTAGAGTAACTTAAAAAGCAGCACAGAGCCAGGCATGGTGGTGCACACTAATAATCCCAGTACTTAGGAGGCTGAGACAGGAGAATCACAGGTTCAAGGACAGGACAGCCTCAGCAATTTAGTGAGAGTCTCAGCAACTTATCAAGACCCTGTTTCAAAATAAAACAAAAAATTTTTTTAAAGCACTGGAAGGTAGAATGGCTCTGGGTTCAATCCTCAGTACTCCCAAAACAACAACAACAACACAGAAACAAAAAACCCAGCACAGAATAGATGCTACAGAGCTACCTATTAATGAAAGTACTTTGAGAGATAGTCCTGACTGTAATTCCAGGGATTAGAGCAGGACAACTCTAATCAAGGGGATCAAACAACCTCGAACTAAAGGTGGAACCAGATGGGCTGCAATGCAGCCTGGCTGCAGTCACGCGAGGGTGTGTGTGTGTGTGTGTCCAGATGTGAGTCCCAGCACCCAGGCAGAGGGCACCCTGTGTCCTGCCCAGGCCGGCGTTCGGACCCATCTCGGGTGTGTTTCCCGTGCTGAGGAAGAGAGGGCATTGTGCTCTGTTACCCTTTGGCCGGCTCTAATACCTCACTCTGATCCCATCTCACCACGTGACCAAAGATTTTTCTTTCTTTCTTTTTTTTTGGTCCTGGGGATTGAGCTCAGAGACACACTCCCAAATCAATTTTATTTCTTATTTGGAAACAGGGTCTCACTAGGTTGCTGAAAGCCTTGCTAAATTGCTGAGACTGGATTTGAACCTGTGATCCTCCTGTCTCAGCCTCCCAAGCCCTGGGTTTACAAGTGTGCGCCACCACGCCCAGCTGACTGAAGATTTTTCTGATAGAAGGTTTCTCTGATAGATTTTTATAAGGAAAGAGGATATGCTGACTGGCTCACCAATATAATCAGTAACCATTTAGCAGTAATAAATTTGACTGTAAAATGACAAATTCTATTCTGGTTAATTAATTTTCTGGTGAATCAGAAAGGCATGAATCAGATAAGCAGACAAGGAACTTGTAAAAATCAAGTTCGCAGGCCCACAAAGCTCAAGACCAGATAAGGAACTTTCCAAGGTGGTGGGAACTTTCTTGGCCACCTAGTCCCAGTCCCAGTCCCAGGCACGCTACTAGCATTTAGTTGAGAACTCAGTAAATGTTACCATTATTATTATTATCACCACCACCACCATCATCATCATAATCATCTGGGATACTGGGGGTTGAACCTAGAGGCATTCTATCTCTGAGTTACACCCCCAGCCCCATTTTTTATTTTTTATTTTGAAACATGGCCTCACTAAGTTGTGGAGGCCTCACTAAGTAGCTGAGGTTGGCCATGAACCTGCGATCCTCCTGTCTCAGCCTCCCAAGTACTAGGATTATAAGCACACACCACCATGCCTGGCTACCATTATTATTAAAAAAAAAAAATTCCTATATGTTTGTTAACTTACTTTTATAGCCAAGGTAATTTTATTTTATTTTTTGTGGTATTGGGGGTGGAACCCTGGGGCATTCTACCTCTGAGCTATACCCTCAGCCCTATTTTATTTTTTTATTTGGAAACAGGGTCTCACTAAGTTGCTGAGAGCCTCAGTAAGTCGGGGAAGGTGGCTTTGAACCTGCAATCCTCCTGTCTCAGCCTCCCAAGTACTGGGATTACAGGCCTGCATCACCACACCCAGATGCCAAGGTAATTTAATTAATTACTTACTTACTTACTTAATTAATTTATTTTTTGTGGTACTGGGGATAGAATCCAGGAGCATTCTACCTCCAAGCTACACCCCCAGCCCTATTTTTTATTCTTTATTTTGAAACAGGGTCTCACTAAGTTGCAGAGTGCCTCACTAGGTAGCTGAGGCTGGCCGTGAACCCGGATCCTCCGGTCTCAGCCTCCCAAATGCTGGGATTAGAAGCGTGCGCCACCACGCCCTGCTCTGCCAAGCTAATTTTAAACGCAGAGAAGCCTGCACATTTTTTAAGCTGTGTGTCTACACTTTAGAGTGGCATGCTCCTTGAAGGCAGGGCCTGACCATGCGATGCTCTGCATGGGCAGGGCCCCATGACAGGTGGCTGTTGGTGAACAACCTGCCTGGTGCTCGCGGCGCCACTTACAGAGGAGACCGTGCTGTCTCTGTTCTCCTCACTCCTGCCCTTCAGCGGCTTTCTGCTTCATCCCTTCTTTCCCTCTGGCCTCCAATTAGACAAGTTCAACTTGAGCTCTAGCCTCCCACGAGCCCCTACGCTCGAGTAGCACCCACACCACACATTTGACTCTTTCTTGTCACAGCTTGCACGAGCAGGCCCTAGGTCTTCACTGAAAGGGATGGAGAGGCAGGGCTGGTGGAAGGTTCTAGGAGGGCCATAATCTGCTGGCCTGTTAGCCTTCAGGAAAGTCTCCAGCAATGCCAGGCACTGTGACAACTCTTAGTCGCGTGTGAAAGAGATGGGATCATCTTAACTTGGAGGTTTCTCAGTTCTCACTTTCTTTACCCCTCAACAAACCACAATTCAACCTAGAAAAGTTGGGGGAATGTAGTTCAGTGGATATGCCCAGGCCTTGATATGCAAAAATCTGAGCTTGGGACTCCATCCGGGTATTTATCAGGTGTGTGGTCCTAGGTCAATTTCCTATCTATGAAATAAGGGCGGTCTCAGCCAGGGGTGGTGGCACAAGCCTGCCATCTAAGTACTTGGGAGGCTGAGACAGGAGGATCACAGGTTCAAGATCAGCCTCAGCAACTTAGCAAGTACCCTTTTTCAAGATGAAAAATAAAATTGGGCTGGGGGTGTAACTCAGAGGTAGAATGTTCTTGGTTCTATCCCCAGTACCTAAATAAATAAATAAATAAATAAATAAATAAATAAATAAATAAATAAATAAGGTCTCAACAATTCAGATGTGTAGATAAGTCATTCTACATTCTCTCTCTGTCTCTCTCTCTCTCTCTCTCTCTCTCTCTCTCTCTGTGTGTGTGTGTGTGTGTAAGAGAACCAGAGACAAATAGATATGGTAGAGATAGGGATCATGTCTATTTTTCTCTCCTTTGTATCCTTATTATATAGAAGATGCCCATTAGTTGTCGAATGAAGGATTAAGTGGTGAAGTTAAATAGACCAAATCAGTGATTTCTGAGCCATAGCGTGTGTCAGGATTCCCCGACGGGCTTGTTATAGCTCAAATTGCCAAGACCCAACTCAGGAGTTTCTGGTTCAGCATGTCCGAATCTGTATCTCTTACCAAGTTCTCCCAGGTGATGCGGATGCTGCGGTCCAGGGTTGCAGCACGAGAAGGGACCAGCAGATGGCGCCATCATCGAACCCAGGGCTCCCCTGGGACCTGGGAGCGGACAGAAATGGGTCAGCTCCGGGCAGGTTTCCCCAAGCAGGAGAGGGAGGCTGGGCCTGGTCGGCAGCTGAACAGAGCTAAGAGCAGAAGGGGGAGAGGGAGCAGCTGGTGTGCGGGAGGAATCCAAGCTCTTCCACCAGACTCCTTTCCTTACTGGTCGCCCTCAGAGGAGGCCTCTCCCCTCCCTGCACGCATTTCTTTGGAGGGCCCCAGACAAACGGTGTCACCCCTGCAGAGGGTAAACTCTGTCCCTTGACAAACATTCTTGGAACTTCCTTCTCGGTGACCTCATTTGGGGACTGAACCCTTATAAGTAAGACAGTCATTTCTACCCCAATGCCAATAGTCCCCGTACTTGAGAGGCTGAGACGGGAGGATGGCAGCTTCGAGGCCAGTATAAAGACTCAAATATTTTGGGGAAGTAGGGAAGTGTTTTTTTTTTTTTTTGTTTTGTTTTTGTTCTTTTTTTTTTTTTTTTATGCGGTACTGGGGATTGAACCCAGGGGCATTCTACCTCCAAGCTACCCCCCCCCCCGTCCTATTTTTATTCTTTATTTTTGAAACAGAGTCTCACTAAATTGTGGAGAGCCTCACTAAGTAGCTGAGGCTGGCCTTAAACCTGGATCCTCCGGTCTCAGCCTCCCAAGTACTGGGATTACAAGCGTGCGCCACCACGCCCGGCTGGGAGGTGTTCTTTGCATAGCCCGTGGCCACCTCTCATGGGGAGACACTGATCTTGGTGTAGCTACATGCTGCCCAAGAACCTCCCGCTAGCCAGCCACACCTCTGGCACAGTGGCCACCAGTCACAGGCGGCAACTGAGCACTTAAAATGAGACTAGGGCCACTAACAAAGTGAATTTTAAACTGTGTTTAATTTTAGTTAAAGTATTGGACAGTGCATTTTAGCAGAACACCTTGAGAGATGGTTCTGGGTTGAGAAAAGATAGCCCTTGGGCTTGGGGACGCCTGGGAGAGCCCTGGGAGAGGGTAAGAGGTAAATTGCTCTGCCTATGATGTATGGGGATTTGGGGACATGGGGCAATCTAACTAGGAAGGAAAGGGAGAGAGGTTGAAGAGGAAAGGGCTGGGGTGCTGCAGGGGTCAGTAAAACCCTCGGGAGGCAGAGCACTCCAGGGGCTTTTAGAACTGAAACGCCTCATCTTCAGTCTGCAGTCGTTTCTTCTCTCTGTTGCCCCATGTTTTCAGAAGTGTCTACTCAATAGAGCCCAGAGGTGGCAGCAATTAGGGAGAGCAGAGATGACAAGCTCTGGGGGTGGCCGGGGGCTGATCCATTTAGGAAGGCGACAGGAGAGAATTGGAGGAGAGAAGAAAAATTCGGTGCAAGCACCCTCCAGGGGCTGGAAGACTCTGCAGAGACACGGCCAGGATGCTGGCTTTTCCTCTGCAGTGACCATGGAGATTCGGGCCCCAGTTTTGAGCAATCCGTAAAGACTGACTCCAGTAAGTGGGAGGGGTTGGAGACCCAGGCAGCTGCTTAGTGTTTCCGCAGACTAATGCTTCCTGATCCCAATAGCATTGCAGGGTTGCAGGCCAGGCAGCTCAGGCAGACCTCAGGTGTGAGTGAGAAAGCAGGTGGGAGGGGTTGAGCCAGTGGACATACTGCAGGGCGGCAGGAAGGGAGCGGAGACACCAGGGTCTTGCTAAAGCAAGCATGACACCATTTCTTTCTGGCCCTTTGTATCTCTCTATGGTATCCAGAAACAACGAGCCACGTCCACCTGCTCCCAATTTCTGTAGTGTGTGTGTGTGTGTGTGTGTGTGTGTGTGTGTGTGTGTGTGTGCAGGATGGAGGGAGGGAGCATGCGAAATGACCTGCAGTTCAATGAGGCCGACTTCATGTGCTGAGACAGAGCCTCTAGCTGTTACCTATTATGCAGTCTTGGAAGAAGACTCCTGAGTGTGATAAATGCAAAATAAACGTACTCTTGCAATCGATTTGACAGCAAACTCTCAGATGGAGCCGTGTCAGCTACCTCCCTTCCCTGCCTGGAACCTGGTGGTGATTCAAAGAGTGTTGCTTTGCCGTCCCCTGCAACTTGTAGCCACGAGATCAGGCCGTGTGACCTGGAGAGCCTTGTGGGTTTTATCATTATTGTTATTATTAAATGCACATGAGTTGTATACATTGGTGGGATTCACTGTGGCATTTCCATGGTGATCGTGTCTACCCTATCTTCTCCCCTCTCCTTCCCTCTCTCCCCATCCCCCCACCTTGCCTTCCATCACGAAGGCTTTGGCTAGAGGACAATGCAAAGTAGGCAGTGCAGGCTTTCCCAGGGAAGGGATGCTTGTGTTTTCCTTTGCCACACAGTCAGCTCTCCTGTTCCAAAACAGGGCAACTCACCTGATCCTGCCTTAGCAACTCCTTACTGGATCTCTCACCTTTTTTTTTTTTTTTTTTTTTTAGCGGTACTGGGGATGGAACCCAGGGGCATTCTACCTCCAAGCTACATACCTAGCCCTATTTATTTTTTATTTTGAAACAGGGGTCTCACTAAGTTGCGGAGGGCCTCACTAAGTAGCTGAGGCTGGCTGAGAACCCGGATTCTCCGGTCTTAGCCTCCCAAGTACTGGGATTACAAGCATGTGCCACCACGCCCGGCTCCCCCTCACCTTCTAACCCTGTTCTATAGGAATTTTCTTAGCCCCTTGGCCTCGCTCAAGCTCCCACGAGTGTGGTTGCTCAGGGCAACTCCCCGAGGCGGTGGAGCGAGCAGGTAGTCTCGGTGTGGTTGGAGAGAATCGCATTCTTCCCAGAAAGCGCCTATTAAAATAATTAAATTACCCGGGGCAGAAAGAAGGAGGGAGGAGAATGGCAGCGCTCAGCCAGTAAAGTGGCGAGGAATATTCCACCAGGTTGACTAGATGTTGCTAGTCTAAGAGAGGAAGCTGCAGAGCCCTGGACAGACTCTTCTAAGTGGGGGGCAAGGCGGGGAGTGGAGGAGAGGGGCAGGATGGGAGGATGAGAGGGAAGCAGGGAACGGGTGGCTGCATCTGAGAGCGATATGTGGGAAATCCATTCCGCATGGGAGGGAAGGGAGGAGAATGAATCCTGAGTTCTGAAAATTGGACCAACTTGGATTGAAATTGTGGCCCATAGCCGGGTGTGGGGGTGCACACTTGTAATCTCAGTACTTGGGAGGCTGGGACAGGAGCATGGCAGGTTTCTCAGGAGGTTTATTTCCCTCCTGGGTATAGGTGGTCGTGATACAAAGGATGAAGCCCACATAAGGAGGCACATGTGCCTGTGTCCATCCTTTGGGGCTGAGCACAGGTCAGTTGTAACCGCAGCACGTGCGTTTGGATAGGCTTTCCTGTAGGACCTTAAGGTGTGACCGACCACCTCACAAGACTTCCAAGTCTCTAGTAGTGTCCCTACTTATGGAGGGTGCTCAGAGCGCAGGCAGCTGCAGCAGGTGATAAGCTAATGGGATCTTTGGAGTCTTGGGAGCCCTAAACCTGGGCAGGTAATAAGGGGCTTTTCTGATAACCCCGGCCCCACCTCCAACCCCGGGTTGTTTACTGCAGCTAATTAGCTGGGCAGGGAATAACACAGCCACACTTGAAAGACACTGATTGTGCCTGGTTAATTAGGAACTTGTCTGGGTGTGTTGGTGTCTGCCCTGCATCACAAGAGACAGAGTCTACAGCCCTGGGAGGAAACGAGCATTTGACACTGCTGTTTTCCTGCTGTGCCAAGCCAGCCAGAAGCGCTTTGCCAGGTGGTTGAAGACTTTGGGGCCCAGCCTGTCTGATGAAGACACCTCAACCTGAAATGCTCTGATGAAGTTGTTTGCAGATTAATTTGAGCAGAAGTCTATGTTGGCGTGAACTGAGCTTTGAGTGAGGAGTGTGTTGTGATTAGATATAACATGTCCCCTAAAGGGCTCATTTATTAATATTCAGGGTCGATACAATGGGGTCATGAGGACTGTAATCCCAGCAGTGGAGAATGGGTTTATCTGGGTGGTGGCTGGGGGGGGGGCGGACCCCTGGGGTGCGGCTTTGGGAATTACATTTGCTTCCTCCTCCCCCAATCTCTCTCTGCATCTGGCCTTTATGATGCGAGGGGCACAGCCCGTGTGCTTTCCCTCTCTGCCTCCCACCGCCCCGCCTGAGATCCGTGGTCCCTGGCCTCATATGGACTGAGCCCAGAATCATAAGAAAATAAACCTTCTTGCCTCTAAGTTACGTGGTCAGGTCTTTAGATGATGCCTGTGAGAATGATGATCAGAACAGGGTGTGAAGAAGAGCGTCCATGTTTGCAAGGCAGGGGCAAAAAGGTAAAAGGTATCCCAGGAAGAGGCCAGCGTCAATCACAGCCGCCCTTTAACTGACACTGCCATTTATTGAACAATGACTATGTGCCAGGCAGCATGCTAAGTGTTTTCCATACTTGGTCTCTGAATCATCACAACCACTCTATAAGGAGCAGATGAGGAATCCCGAGCTCTCAGTTAGCAAGGTCGAAGAACCAGCTCAAGGCTTTTAAGAGTATGTATGGGGATATCATTCAAACTCTAGGATTTCCATCTTCAGATCATTTGTTCTTTACACTAGGTTATCTGTCACCAAACTCATCTGATAAATGACCTGGATTGCCAACTGATTGATAGGAAGGATGAATTATTATTATTATATTATTATTATTGGTACTGGAGGTTGGACCCAGGGGCATTCTACCTGTGAGCTATACCCCCAGCCCTGTTTTATTTTGAAACAGGGTCTTGCTAAATTGCTGAGGCTGGCTACAAATCTGCAATCCTCCTGTCTCAGCCTCTCAAGGACTACCACCACCACCATGGCCAGAAACGTCCACAGGATTAGTTATGGTTTTTATGACTTTCTCTGCAGTCCTCGAAGGATTCACCTGAGCCCTGGGATAAGGTCACAGTGAGGAAGAACGAAAGAGCTGTACTTGAACCCTATGAGTTTCCAATTACTGAGCTCTTCCCATGCAGCAGGCATGAGCTAAGTATTGTGTACGTCTCACATAATCCTTATACTAACTCCATGAGGCAGGTATGATAATACTCATTTATCTATGGGAAAAAAAAAGACTCAGGGTTTGAATAACCTGCCTGAAGTCTTATAGGACCTGAAATCTTGTAGGAAATACTGCAGCTACGACTCAAACCCACATCAATTTGGAGCCAAGCCCAGCCTCTCCACCTTGATGCAACCACCATTCCCAGAAGCAAATATGGTAGAACTGACTGGAAAAATCATCAGCACCACCACCACCCTCTGCCCCTTGTGAATCTGTGGGCTGCTGGTTACTGGAGCGGTTCAGTTGGAGCCAGTCTGAGAGACATGCCTGGGGGAGTCAGACAAAACCATCTCTGCTGGGCGTGCTGAGACAGTACTTGGGAGGCTGAGACAGGAGGATCACAGCTTTGAGGACAGCCTCAGCAATTTAGTAAGGCCTCAGCAACTTAGCAAGACCCTGTTTCAAAATGAAAAAACAGGCCAGGCATGGTGGCACATGCTTGTATTGCCAGAACTTGGGAGGCTGAGACAGGAGGATTGCAGGTTTGTGGCCAGCCTCAGCTACTTAGTGAGACCCTCCACAACTTAGTGAGACCCTGCATCAAAATAAAAAAATAAAATAGGACTGGGGGTTTAGCTCAGAGGTAGAATGCCCCTGGGTTCAGTTCTTAGTACCAATAAATAAATAAATTAATAAATAAATAAATTAATTAATAGTTAAACGATTTCTTGGATGTTTTTGTTTAGGAAAAATAATATTGCTACTGCCACCTTCCATACAGAAAATTCTAGACGAGCACTGCCTTATTGTTTTTTTTTTAGTTGTTGTCATTGTTTTCTGAAACCAAATAGCAAACAGAAAAGATCCGGGAGCCAGGGTGGGGAGCCCTCCCCACACCCTTTGAACAGTCACTAAGCACTCTTCACTCACCCTTTCAGAAAGAACTGTCTCTCTTCTCCCCACCTCACCCCAACTTCCCTTCCTCAGATAATAAATCCAAAATACAGAAAAAGCCTCCATTATTTAATAAGTTGTGTGGAGACATAAAAATAGATCGTGAGGAAGCAGGTAAGAACAACATTTGCCACGAGAGCCCTTGTGCACCAGGGGGACTGGCGCAGAGAGAGGCGTTGCTGGTGGGGGAAGGAGCTTGCTCTTCTACGGAACACAGAGATTCTGGGGTGAGAGCAAGCCAGACACCAAGAGAAGGAAAAGCGCGTGGGTGGGAGGCGCTGGGGGTGGAGAAGAGAGGGTTGCAGGGTCGAGGCAGCCACAGGGTGCCAGGGGACATCCTTATCCCGGGCCGCCTTGGAAATAATCACAGCTCACAGGAAATCAATCAGCGAGCTTTCTCTGAGAGCACAATGCCATGTGAAATGGTAGACCAGGCCCCTCTGCAAAGGGAGTGCACAGACTGGGGAGATAAAAATAGCACACGCGAAACAATTAGACAGCAATTAATGCCAAACCGTCTGGTCTGGACTCAAGTACCACCGAGCATGGAGAAAACCTGGCGAGCTGGGATGGGCAGGCAGACCAAGGTCTCAGAAGAGTCTTCTCTCATGGGAGGCTCTGCTGGTGCAGCACAGACCAATCAGAAGGAACCATGGCCCTTGCCTTTCCAGAAGTTTCTGATTAAAAAATAGAACCCAGTGCTTGACTGATGACAGCTTTGTTGAATAAATGGATGATCAGAGTCCTAGGATTTCTTGGGGACAAGCGAAGGGGCAGGAGGGCAGGGAATAACATGGTTAAAGCAATATTGCTTGGTCTTCTGTATACTTCTTGAGGGCAGAGACATGTCTTCATCCAATATTTATTAAGATCCATCATATACAAAGAACTATATGCTGGTCCTGAGAAGGGGCGGTCTGGAGATGAACCAGGCATGGTCTATTCCAAACAGCTCACAACATTTTCTTTTGGAACTTAAAGCCTAATTGTTTTTACCATGTCTCAGATGATTGAAAGTCTTTCTCTAAACATATATCTACTAGCTCAGTTGTTAGTTCTGTGTGTGTGTGTGTGTGTGTGTGTGTGTGTACACGCATTCTAACTTTGAGCTACATCCTCAGCCTTATTTATTTTTATTTTGAAACAGGGTATTACTAGGGTGATGAGAGTCTCACTACTTGCTAAGGCTGTACTAGAACCTGTGATCAACCTGTCTCAGACTCCCAAGTACTGGAATTACAGATGTGCACTACCCCATCTGGCTATTTTTTGTTTTTTGAAATGGGTCCCACTAGGTTGCTGAGAGCCTCACTAAATTGCTGAAGATGATCTTGAACCTATGACCCTCCTGTCCCATTGAACTTGTGATCTTCCTGCCTCAGTCTCTCAAGTACTGGGATTACAAGTGTGTGTCACCACACCCGGTATCTGCTATTAGTTCTGTAAATAGTTTGCACCTACTATGTGCCACATAATGTGACAGGTATTGAATATAAGCAGTAAAGGGCAGGGTTTTCCTCTAAAAATAGCGTACTGTCAAGTGGGGAGATAGATAGTCACATACACTGAGTGCAGAACACAGTGGCTCTCCTGGCCCCATGCACACTGTAAGGAAAGCTTAAGAAAACCATCACCGAGGCTGTCCAGAGGCGTGAGGGCCGACATTCCAGAAGGACAAGCATTTGAGTGGATTCTGCAGTGGGATCTGTCAGGCAGGTGGGTTAAGTGGGAATAATATGCAGGGTGGAAAGGACTGTGTGAAGGAGTAACATGTTCTGAGAGCTATAAATAGTCACGTGTTACTAGAGCGTGAAGTCCCGGGGGGGAAGTGGAAGGTGCCGCTGAGCAGATGAGCAGAGCCCGCCGATGAGTGACTGGACGCCAGGCCAGTGGGCACCTCGGGTCCTGTCAATGATGAGGGCCCTGGAGGAAGGTTGAGTGGAGGAAGAATGGGATTGGCTTGGACTCAAAAGAAGATCCTGTCAGCTGCATGGAGGATAAATGGGGTTGGAGTGGGGGGATGGAGAAGGGAATTGAGGCAGGAGGCAGGAGACCAAACAGGAGGCCATTGCAGGGGTCCATGTTAGAGACCACGAGAAGGAAGGGTGGGAGATTCTAGAGTTAGTTCCTTTTTCTTTTCATTTTCCCTTCCTTCCTTCCTTCCTTCCTTCCTTCCTTCCTTCCTTCCTTCCTTCCTTCCTTCCTTCCTTCCTTCCTTCCTCCCTCCCTCCCTCCCTCCCTCTCTCCCTCCCTCCCTCCCTTTTCTTTCTTCTTCTTCTTTTTTTTTTTTTGGTATGGGGGATTAAACCCAGGAATATTCTATCTCCAAGCTATACCCTGGGGTGTTGCTAAGTTGCTGAAGGCCTTGCTAAGTTACTGAGGCTGGCCTTGAGCCTGTGATCCTCCTGCCTCAGCCCATCAAGTACTGGGATTATAGGCAAGCACCACAGCACCTGGCTTGGAGAGTTACTTTCAAACCAGTCAGTAGCTCTGGCTACCAGTTGGATTACAGAGTGTAGAGGTGTGAGGGGGGAGAATAGGGGCATGAAGAAGACCCAAGCATAACCAAACCGTGCTCTATGTCCCCTCTGCTTGGCTGCTTCTCCCCCAAGTCATTCTCCGTCTCCAGGACTCTGGAACACTTCACCAAAGTCCGTATCCACCCACCATATCCTCTAGCTGTTCCTGGAATCTTGCCTCCTTCTTGGTTTGAACTGAGGCCTGCTCTTACCCACGGGCACGGGTTCACCCTCTTCTCCTCTGGAGAATGCTCATCGCCCATCCTCCAGCTACCAGCCAGACAAGCAGCCATGACACCGTTAAGCAGTTCTGCTTCCAAAAAATGCTTTCTCCATCCAGATATACATTGTTTCTTTGAAACCCATGCCCTCCTGCTAGACCTCTTTTTATAGATTTCATCTGCCTATTTCATTGCGGACTTTAGAGCCTGGCTCAGGCTCTTGTCTGCACCAAGACCTGCCATCATCTTGACTTCTCAGTTTATTTAATTAATTAATTAATTAACTTATTTATTTATTTATTTTGTGGTACTGGGGATTGAACCCAAGGGCATTCTACCTCTAAGCTACCCCCACTGTAGCCTTATTTTTTTTTTTTTTTTTGAAACGGGGTCTTGCTAGGTTGATGGAGGTCTCACTACTTCTTGAGACTGTCCTGGAAACTGCAATCCTCCTGTCTCAGCCTCCCAAGTACTGAGATTAGAAACATGCTGCCATGCCCATCTTGACTTCTCGGTCTATGAGAAGAGTCTGAGCAGCAGTAGAGCTTCAGCATAGCAGCCACTTCTATTCTATTTAGCTGTCTACAATGATGGCCACACTCTGTGTTTGGTCACCATCTGAAATGGTGTCATCTCTGAAACCTTGAATTCAGTATTCATCCTCTGATCATAGTTTCTTTTCCTCCAATTCTCTAACTCCTTTACTTCTACTGCATCAGTGCTCTGGTTTTAATAAAATCTCTAGCCATTTTGCATTTCACTTCTAGCCATCTATCAATCCCTTTCTTTCTTAATTTCCTTCTCTAACCAGTCTAGAAAACATATCGTATTACTTCATTGTTATCTTTTTATTTTCCTCACCTCTCTTTCATTATGATTGTGTGCTCTTCTTTTTTTTTTTTTTTTAACAAAACTCCAGTTTCTGTGCTTTTATGCCTCCATTCTCTTCCTGCTGCATCCTCTGTACAGTCATGAGATATTATGAGTTTTTTTCTTCAATCTCATTTTTTGCAGCACTGGGGATGGAACCCAGGGCCTCATGCATGCTAGACAAGCATTCTACCACTGAGCTATACCCCAGCCCCAGTCATCAGAAATAATACCTTAAAATGTTGATGTGAGCAGGCTGATCACCTATGGAAAAGCCTTTAGTATTTCTCCACTGCCTATAAGACAGAATATAAAACTAACTTCCTTCCTTCCTTCCTTCCTTCCTTCCTTCCTTCCTTCCTTCCTTCTTTCCTTCCTTTCTTCCTTCCTTCCTCCTTTTCTTTTTTGTTTTATTGTGTTAACTTTTTAAAAATTTTTATATTTTTATTGGTGCATTATAATTATACATCATAGTGAGATTGAAAGTAACATTCAAGCTGGACATGGTGGTGCACACCTGCAATTCCAGTACTTGGGAGGCTGAGACAGGAGGATTGCAGGTTTGAAGCCATCCTCAGCAACGTAACAGGACCCTTAGGAACTTAATGAGATGCTGTTTCAAAACAAAAAATAAAAATAGGACTGGAGAGTATACCTCCAAGGTAGAACACCCCTGGGTTCAATTTTCAGTACCACCAAGAAAAGCAAAAACAAAGGAATAAATGTATACATTCACACCACACTTGGTATATTTTTCTCCACCTCCCACCCGGCTCCCTCCTCCTCCTTCCCCATACATGCTGGTGAGATTGCTAGCGTTACCTTCAGGTATGGACATAACATGTTCAAGGCCAGCCTCAGCAGTTTAGCAAGACCCTGTTTCAAAATAAAAATAAGAAGGGCTGGAGGTGTAGCTCAGAGGTAGAATGTCCCTGGGTTCAATCCCCAGTACTGTCGCGCGCTTGTATCCGTCCAGCGGAGAAAAACACACGACATCCAGGTTCCTTCTGCGAGAAGCTTTACTCAGGATTGCTTATCTTCATGCGGGTAATGGCGGCGGCCCAGACCCAGAACAGAGGCTTATATGTCTGCTTCTGGCCAATCAGGACTTGACTCGTATCTGAGCTCCAATTGGTCAGGAAAGCTAGCC
>PVLC010006756.1:0-67225 GCA_004027655.1 Graphiurus murinus
CATTTTTAACTGTTAACTGTGACTAGGAACTTGCTCTTTTGTCTAAAAGTTCTCTAAATGAATATTCAAATTTGAATGATCTCTTGTTCTAGAGAGGACAAACACCTTTTACAGAAGATATGGGAAACAGCAGCTACATTTGTAAAAAAGAATGATGTAGCTCCGGCGTGGAGAGCTAGGGTGGTCATAACTTAGGCTGCTTTAGTAGAAGTGACTGCCATTTTTGGCCATGAGGTCAAGGCTTCCACTGTGGGGTCTTTGTCTCTTGGTGAGGCCCATTCTGGCCAGGTATGTTTAAAGAGAATGCTCGTTAATTCTAAATTTATTATTAAGTCTGGTTCAAAGTGAAAGCAAATACATACACTTCTCTCCCCCTAAGAACAATGTACTTTTGTGTTTGTGCACCTAGTGGTTAACTTATGTTGTTTTACTTGTACTCTCAGCTTTTCCAAAGGTCTTTTTTTTCCTTGCCTATTAAGGGGAACTTTATGAGAAGAAGAATAAAAAGTCTACTTTTGACTCTTAATCAAAGAGTTTTCTACCAATGCTATCTTTAATACCCTCAATAGCCCTGTGTTGACAATAGAAAGATAAATTAGAAAAGATAGTATAAGATTTAAGATTGACTGACATGATATTTGATTCAAAATAAAATGACATTATAGAAACATTAACCTCATAACCACATGTTGACTTGCTCCAAGAAGAAATCCCATTGATTATTTTAAAGATACATTTCTTTTTTTGTTGTTGTTACTGGGGATTGAACCCAGGGGGACTGAGCTACACCCCAAGCCCTTTTCATTTTTATTTTAAAACAAGTTTTCAGTAAGTTGCCAAAGGTCTTGCAAAGTTGCTCATGCTGTCCTTGAAAACATAATCCCCCTGTTTCATCCTCCTAAGTATATCTCATCCTCAGCTCCCACACCAAGCACATTTCATTTTTCAATACCTCAGGTGAGAGGAAGACTTTTATTTTTATTTGAAAGCAATTTATATACATTTGACAAGAGTAAACTAAAAAAAAAAAAGAAAATATGATTGAACTTGAACCACTGAAAGTGTATGTCTATGCTTCTCTGCAGAAAAATCTCTGGAGTATTAGGTGGAAAAAAATTTCTAAAAGCTGAAAAATATCACTGGTAACAGTGAAACTTCATAAAAACAATGGTGTAGAGTCACATTGCTATTTCCCTGGATACTGACTCAAAATCTTTGGCACCTTTGTCTGAAAACCAGGTTCCTACAGCCTGCCTGGGGCTCGGAGTTGGGATACTCACCTGTGAAAGGTTGCCCATTCTCATTTTCTCATTGCCTCTATCCCTAGTCACATAACTAAGACAAGTGGAAAGAACACCCCTCTTTCTATTCAAGTTTATATTAGACTTCCAATTCAAAAAAATATAAAATTTTAAGTTTCTAGGCAACTTATAGTGCCTAGAGTTCCATTTCACTCATAATAAGGAATTTCATTCTATTTTTTGATAGTATAATCAGCCCCAAGATGGGGAAAGGTCTAAGAGGAGACACACACACACACACACACACACACACACACACACACACACACACACACACCTTTAAAGCCTCAAATAGCTCCATAATGATAATTCAAGGAAGCAAAAATAAAAACTTGGTTATAGTCACTGGCTCAATCTTTTGTTACTTTAAATTGGAATTCCTTCTTATTTAAATGTGACACTTCAACTCCCCGAATTCAGATCCTTTGTATCCTGAAAGATCCTAAAATGTACGGATATTTCAAACTTACATGTTAAGTAGAAAATTTTTACTTCACTGTACTAACACTGAATTTTTCAGTTTCTTCCCATGCCAGTCCATGAAACATCCATTATTCTAAATAGAGCACAAACTTGGTTGTGTGGCCCCAAAATGCTAAGAATCTCTGGCCCACATAATCTAAGAAGCCTCTGCAACTAACATGATTTTGGCAAAACCATGTTTTTTAATTAAAAGAGTTATAGAGACACAGTGAATTCCATGTCTATGTATAATTATAATTTGCCAATAAAAATCATTCTACAGGAAGGTAGGTGTGGTGGCACACATTGTAATTCCAGTACTTGGGAGGCTGAGACAGGAGGATCACAGGTTAGCATCCAAACTCAGCAATTTAGTGAGGTCTTCAAAAACTTAGTGAGACTCTGTTTCCAAATACAAAATAAAAAATGGATAGGGTGTATCTTGGAGATCGAATGCCCCTGGGTTCCTTTCCCAGCATCACACACACACACACACACACACACACACACACACACACACACACGATCATCTACAGGACATCGGCATAACCAAAAAATAAAATACAAGAGTTATGTAATTATGTAAAGAAGCTGTTAATATCAAAAATAGAATCAACATCAGCAAAAATAATAAATAATACTTACCAAGCGATTACTAGTGACCGACACTGTGCCTAGTACTGTACCACATTATCTTACTGAATACTTCCAACAATCCTGTGAGGATAGCTGTTATTAGGCTTATTTTATAGGTGGGAGAACTGAGCACTGGGAAAATTATGTATTTTTTCAAGATAACAAGTTATGGAGTAGCTGGGTTGAGATTAAAACCCATGCAGTCTTACCTACTCCATCAACAAGATAGCAGAGAACAGTTATTAGCAAATTAGAAAATCGTGCCTTTGTGTGAATTCAGTTTTCAGTTAAATGGTCTGTGTATTTAACTGATGGCTGATGTGATTAGCTAGCACCTTATAAGCTTTAGAAATGTTGCTTGTCAAGCATGGAAAATGCTTCAAATATTTGTGCTTGCTCTTCTGTTCCTGAGACTAATTTTTAAAATTCCATTAATATGTTAAGATAGTAATAATGAAAAAATTAATTACATGAACAAACCATCAAGTTAAGAGTCTATGCAAGCATGACCTACCAATTTTGCAAACTGTTGGTAGAAATTAGTGGGTCGATGGACTTTAACCATTGCATAAAAACCACCCAACATGCCCTTGTAAATCATTGTTGAACTCATTACTCATTATAGATTGTACTTCTCATTATCCTGCCACACATAAAGTCTTGACGAGATTTGCCTGACATCCAAACCGAATCTTATAACTCAAGCAGCACGTTTCTCTGGTGTGTCAGCCCGCTGCAGGTGTTTCTCTATCACAATGAATAATTACATCAAACAAAGACAAGAAATATTCTAAAGCTGACAAAACCACACATCTGAAATCTGTATTTTCAATCTCTGGGGAAATTAAAATCTACAAGTATAGGGGCTTCAGTGCCCATGTCTTGGGGCCATTCCAGGATTATAAAGAAAGATCTTTTCTTTACAAGCCAAAAGATTGCACTAATACAGGAAATTAAACTGCATTTATAGACTGGACACCAGCACACCAGTGTGATTTCCTTGCTCTCCAAATCTCCCAACAAAAATAAAAACACTAGCAATCAAATGAGTGAGCAAGAAATGACAAGTGTTTTGACAGCTCTAGAATACTTTGAGGTATTTTTAGCATGTTTCTGAGTCGTATTAGCTTAACCTGTAATAGAATATAAATGAGCCCATATGGCACAGATGTAATTATGTTCCATGCGAGAAATCCCTGTGGTAGGTTGGGGAGGGGAGCCGAGGAAGAAGAATACACTGGCCCCCACCTCCCTCCTCACCCTCTCCCCCTCGCCACATGTGCCTTCTGGAGGGCATGATTTACACATCATTTGCATTGAGAAGAATAGGAAGAAACACAATGCTAACAACACAGTACTGAAAAGGGCGAGCAAAAGATTGGGGATCCCTAGGGGTGCAGCTCTCTGTGACTGACATCCAGTTAGGAGTAGAGGCGGCTTCCCCTGGGGACCACATTTGATGAAGTGATCTTTGATTATGTGGGCACAGCAATCATAAGGCGTAATTATTATTACTGCGAGAGAATGGGCAACAAGTCTCTGGGGGAAAACCTCTGTCACAGACACTTTGCTGGCGCGCGCTGGAAGCAAATGTTCTCCCAAGGATCATTTTCATCCGACCTGATATTTAGCTGAAGCTTCTTTGACTACCAGTCATGAAACATTAAATATAGATTAGAGCTGGAGAGATGTTGAAAGTTGAAATTCACCGGAGGTGCACGCTTGTGTCCTTGAAAAACAACCTCCAATGCTGTCCAGATGTTGAGGCAGCAAAGCAGAATGGTCCCAAGCTGCAAGGAGGCCACAACAGAGGAGAGGAGATGCTTAGCATTCCACCGGCCTTCTGTTCGGTTTATTTGTACTACATTAATTTCGCAGAGAATCCTAACAGGCTGTTAGTGGTAGATGTTGCGAAGTGTTTTCTACCCTGAAAGAATGAAGGGATGCTTTTGTGCCAGGAAGGGGAGCAATTCAAAGTACATAATTGATTTTCTACAGTTTCAACTGTGATACAACTAAGGTCTAGCAACAGAAACATATGTTAGCAGTTTTGTCTCTGTTCTTCAATGAAGCCAATAAAAAAGAGCACCCCTATAACTAGTAGATGGTTAACTGGCTTTGAACACCTCACTAGGTATTAACAGATAGTTGCGGTAGAATTCGGAATAAATTTGGTCTGCTTTAGGAACTGTTTGCAGAGGGAGGGCTGTGCTGTAGAAAGCATAATTGACAGCCCCAGCCAGGTATTGGATGGGAACACCTCTTTCCTCAATGAATCCTGAGGAGACTCTTGACATTACTCTCCCCAATTCCCTCCCCTCCACCTCACTGACTTTTGCAGAACACGAATCAGAAGGAGGTTCTTCTGGTATAAGTTAGAGGTGTGTGGCATGCTTTATTCAGGGAAGACTCTTGCTCACCAAGGTTCCAGCAAACCACAGATATTAAACCAGTTACGCTAGTGGCAGCTGACCATCTTTTCTTCCGGTTCATTGGGCATGGAGCTAGAAGGGGGACCTGGGAACTCGTTGCAGGTGAGGGCTGACAAGTGCTGGCTTGGGTGAACAAAGGAGTTCATTCCCACAGATCTTTAGAAGCAGGAGGGACTGGTTAGCTCCTCTGGTCTTTCTGGAAGCAAAGAGCTGGATTAGATGACATGCTGACCCCCGCTTTCCAGCTTGAAGGTTTTACTTTCCTATCAAACTACCTCACAGAATTTCTGAATCTCTCCCCCACCAAAGAAAAGGGAAAACCAAAAGCTTTGTGTGCAGTTCGACAGTCACTGGGGGTCTCTCATCACTGTGCTTGAGGGCCTAAGGTGATCATTAACAGTCTGCCAGGCAAGCGCCTGGAGGCATGAGAGAGCAGGAGTCCCAGAGGCAACTGTTACCTTTTAAGCATCCCTCCCAAGCTGGGGTTCCAGGCCCCTTCTGCAAGGCCAATTTTGTATTTATACTGATGGTGGAAATAGATTTATAGGGAATAACCTTCAAGTCACATTAAACTATTACAGCTCACCAAAAAGTAAAAAAAGGGGGGAGGGGCAGTCTCTGCCAATTCTCATCAATCTTTTTCCACGTATGGAAGAGCCCTGGCAACTGGGTGCAAAAATAATCTCCGGAATACTGCCATCCGCCATCAATGGGTGGCCCTCCTATCAAAGATTTGGGCTAGAATGGGATCTATTGCAAGAGGGCAGTGGTTCTTGAGTTGGCTCTTAAAAGATAGAAAGGATTTCGCAAGCCAATGGAGTTGGTGGTGTGGAGTGTCAAGGAGGATATTCTTGAAGTCAGATGACACGTGAAAAAAAAAAAAAAAGCACAAAGACTTCGCATTGCAAGTGTCAAAGAACTACATGTAATGTGGTAGGGCCAGAAGGTGGTCACTAAATGGGAGAGAAAAAGAAGCTGGACAGATAGATGGCAGCCATCCTAAGGCGTCAGAGGCTGTTGAAGTGTTTTGAGTAGGTGTGGAGAAAGCATTGAGCAGGAAATGTAAAATCAGCTAGATATTATTAAAGTGGTCCAGGAGAGAGGAAAAAGAAGGTTGAGAGACAACCTTGAATGCTATCCAGATGTGTTCCAGGAGAGAGAGTTACAGTTAGATGTTATTATAGTGGTCCAGAAGAGAGAGTTCCTGAACCAGGGAAGTGACAGTAGGGGTACAGAATAAAGAATGAGAGAGAAGTTAAGGTCATCAGATCTACTGATCTTGGTGGCTTTTCGAATGGGAACAATGAAGGCAAAGAGGAGACTGGCATGATTCTAGATAAAGTGAACAAAGAGCAAAGAAACTTCAAGTCATTTGAATTTCATCTCCAAATTGATTATTGGGTTACTTGAGAAACAACTTTATATTTCTACCTTTTATTTGATTGTAAAAGCTTTACTTGGAATTTCCAGGTACCCCTATCCCTGACAGCACCAGTAAAGAGAAAGCACCCAGAGGAAGAGGTGAGAAGAGGGCATCAGTGCTGGGAGCCCCCAGGTTATGGGCAATCAAGGGAAGTTGATGATTGGCACCGATAGAGTTTTGTGGGGAAGTAATGTGGCAACCTGTGTTAATAGTCTTTAAAATTATTATAATTTTTGACTCCCCAAATTAACAACTTGTAGGAATCTAGCCCAAGGAAATGACCAAACGGCTTAATCTCTGTATAAAGAAATGTTCACTGAAGCATTATTAGAATAGAAAATTTTCAGACAGGAGTCATGGCACATACCTGAGACAGTTCAAGGCCACTCTTGACAACTTATCAAGACCTTCAGCAACTTAGTTAGACCCTGTTTCAAAATAAAAAATAAGATAGGGATGGGGTGTTGCTCAGAGGTAGAATGCCCCTGGATTCAATCCCCAGTACCAAAGCAAAATGAAAAAAGAAATTAAAAAGAATGGAAAATTTTCTAAATGATCAATAATTAAGATATAATTAAATAATTGCTTTAAAAGTAGTAATTAATATAGTTACATGAAACAACAAAATAAGAAGCATACAAATTGAAAACAGCCAACATAGTCATTATTCACAAGTGAGATGTTTGTACCTGTGGAAACCCCCAAGAGAACCAACTAAAAACCTCCTATGAACAGTAAGAAAATGCAATAAAGTGACAGATTGCATTATTTGTAAAAACAACAAAAACAGAAAAAAAATCAATAGCTTTCTTATATAGAATGTGCAACCAGTTAGAAAACATAGTAAAATGCCAAAAAATCTCATTTGCTAAGGAAACGTAAACAAATGAATAAGTGGAATGATAGTACTCTAATTGAAAAAACAGCATAAAAAGTCAATTTTTCTTCCTAAGTCAATGTATAAATCTCATGAGTCTCCCAATAAAGACACTAGTAGGCTTTTTTCGTTGATGATGTGGTTTGGGGGTGTTTTGTTTTGCTTTGCTTTGCTTTGCTTTTGAATGGGCAAGATTACTCTAATGTTCATAGTCGAGGGTTTAATATTTAGAAATTATAAAAGTAATAATGGGAGACTAGTCTTAACTGCCACAATATTTCAGTAGGTAAAAACTCTCTGGAACTGGTAGTTAAATATTTGGCCAAATTAATGGAAGAGAACAGAGAGTCCAGAAATAGAAGCAAATACTTACTGGAATTCCGAATAGGATAAACAGTCCAATACAGGTCTATCTTAAGTTCTGAAATAAAAAATCCCTTCAGAAGCAAAATTAGAGTATTTCAAGATTTAGTGGATTTTGAGTGATTAATTATTTATCTATTGGAAAATAGTAAAATTTTGTTCCATTCTTTATAGCAGGCAGGAGTGGGAAGTGCATTTGTTTCAATCCAGTTATTTGTGTCAATTCACGTGTATAATTCAAGATCTGTATATATTGCCCACTTTTGTTACTTATAGCATAACCAGATAACCAGCATGTACCATATGTGTGACATTTTTGCTCAATGCAACATTCCTGGGTGTTAATACAACATTCCCCGGGTGTCCAGAGGAACGAAACCATCACATTATCATCTTTAGCAAAAGGTTTGATAGGTAAAGCATTTAAAAATTCTGGCAAAAATAAGGTTTGGGGATTATTAACGGATTTAATTTCTGCAAGCCAACCCCATGACACCCTGCCATGGCTAGCTAAGCATTAACTGGATTTTCCATCCGTTTCCCATATTGTTGCGCTGAACCTTAACTTGTCAGCTTGGCAAAATCCCTTAACCCCTGTAAGCCTCAGTTTCTTCCCCTGTCAAATTGAAGGGGTTAGGCGAACTGATCCTTCTAGGCCCTTCTCACTCAAATCTTCTGTTATTCTGGATACAGCAGCCTGTTGTCATACTCCACTGCACCCAGCAGAAGGTGAAACAAAAGGAGAAATGTGCTTAGCTACAAACAGCAAAGACATTTTAGGGAAAATAGTTACCAGTTAAGAACAATGGTTTCCAGGCTCTTTTGAGACTGCAGCCCTGTGTTTAAAACAAACAGCAACAACAGAACCCCTGCATCTCAATATTTATAAATGAGCTTACTTATAAATGATACAACTTATTGATATCTATGCAAATTTGTATTAAGGTCTACTGTAATGATGTATTTATGTCTATTTGAACACCTCCACAATGTACAACTGGAAGTCCTAATGTTTTTTTCCCACATACCAATGAATTTTCTTGCATATCCTCTAGAACTACTGGGGTAAGAGATAAGACTGCTTTGCTCTCCAGTTAGCATATTTAATAGGGAGAAAAATGGTACAGCCCAGAAGACTTTGCAGTTAAGTTGTGGTAGAGGGGCAGCAGGCCAAGTATAACTAAAAATAAATAAATAAAAAATCCTTTGAATCTGAAATCAGAAAACCAGTATTTGAAGCCCTGCTCTGACAATGAGAACATCCTGAATCCAAGAAGCAATGAGCAGTGGTTTGTGCTGAATCCCACTTGATCTGGAAAGGAGAGTTGCCAAGGATAATGTAATCTGTCCTGACTTAAGGAGCTCAGCCTTGAACTTGACAAGGGTGGGGTGACTGGGAAAAGTGGCCAGGCTAGGGCCAATTACCTGGCTAGGAGCTTGTTTGCAATTGAATCAATACTTGGCTAGTCTTTTGACAATACAAAACCAACAAAAACACTCTCTCATCATCCCCAGGGTTTCTCTCTACCACTGTCTTTCCCTGTTAATGTTTTCTGCCTTATTTTCTTCATATATTAAATGAAATTAATACTATATATTTATATGTACCTAATATATAGGTATTAATATTATATATATATATATATCTCACAGAGTTATTGTTACTGGATATTTATATATATACATATATATAATCTCTAATATATAGTCACCAAGTAAATTATATGTAGATAACTGTCTACATATATTATATATAGATAATTATACATATATTGTTATAAAAGATATCTGTATATAATTCTCTATATATGGCATATAATGCATTTTATAAATATGAAATATAAAGATTCTTCTCAAATACACAAATGGCATAAACTACAACCCAACTAAACCTTCTACAACATGGAAATCTAACCAAAGATTACCATATACTGTATCTGAAATTGATACAGTATTGATACAGTATTACCATATACTGTATCTGAAATTGATAAACATTCTAATTAGGAAAAGTAACAAGGCAATACTGTTGAAAACCTTCTATAAATAAGACTGAGCTTCTCATCTTTGTAAAACCACTTATTCTAGGTGGACAATAGGTATTTTAATGACAGGACCCTTCTACCCATTCTGCTCACACCCTGCTCCCTGCACCCCTCACCCTGAGCCACCCAGCTGCTCCCCACACAGTGCTCTTCCCAGGCTGGACGGGGGCTACCCTCCTGGGGCGCCACTCCATGCTCTGGTGATTGATCTCTGCCCCATCATTAAAATGGGAACTTTGTTATGTCCTCCTTCAGAGAACAATACCCATATGCAAATGTTATCAACCTATGACCTCTCACAATGTATATTTGCATTTAGCAGAGAATAGATACCTGAATATACAATGTATTGTCAAAAGAATTGCCAACTATTGATTCAATTGCAAACAAGCTCCTAGCAGACAATGGCCAGAGCCTGGCCACTTTTCCCGGTCACCCCACTCCTTGTCAAGTTCAAGGCTGAGCCCCTGAAGCCAGGACTGGAAGCCAGGATCTGAGAAGGCAACTGTCCTTCCCAGATCAAGTGGGATTCAGCACAAACCGCTGCTCATTGCTTCTTGGACTCAGGGGTGCCTCCGGCTGAGCTCCTTCCGGCAGATTCCCCAACTATGTGAGTGTCAACCTAGCAGTTTTTTTTTTTTTTTTTTTTTTTTTTTTGCAGTACTGGGGATTGAACTCAGGGGCATTCTACCTCCGAGCTACACCCCCAGACCTATTTTTTATTCTTTATTTTGAAACCGAGTCTCACTAAGTTGTGGAGTGCCTCACTAGGTAGCTGAGGCTGTCCGAGAACCCGGATCCTCCGGTCTCAGCCTCCCAAATGCTGGGATTACAAGCGTGTGCCACCACGCCCGGCTAACCTAGCAGTCTTAAAACTGAGGCAGCAGACCTTTGTTAACAGCTTGCTGTGTGCCAGGGTCTATCCTAAGTGATTTTCATGTTTTGTTTTTCAGGTGCATACTTTTTTTTTTTTTTCATCTCATTGGTGCATTGTAATCATACATCTTTGTGAGGTACAAGCTGGTAGAAGCATACATGCACACAAGTCTCGGTTAAGCCTTCCCCAACTCCCACCCCATTCCCTTCCCCTCCCCTCCCTCCCCCCTCTCATGTTCAGTTTAGTGATTGACTTTGATGTGTTCGTGAATGTACATCATGTGCATTAAAGTGTTCCCCATCACCTTCAAATAGGTCACCTTCCTTGCTCATCTAGTTTCTCCTTCTTCATCTAGAGTTCCTCCTATGATCAACTTTCTCCCTAGCTTCCACAAATTAGGGAGAGCATCCATTTTTTTTTTATTTTTTTGTGACTGACTAATCTCACTTAACATAATGTTTTCCAGTTCCATCCATTTTCCTGCAAATGACATGATTTTGTTCTTCTTTATGGCTGAGTAAAATTCCATTGTGTACATATCCCATAGTTTTGTAATCCATTCATCTGTTGATGGACATCTTGGCTGGTTCCATAGTTTGGCAATTGTGAATTGTGCAGCTATAAACATAGATTGCTGGGTCATAAGTAGGTTCATTCCCATTCTTCTGAAGATTCTCCATACTGTTTTCCAAAGTGGTTGCACTAATTTATGTAAGCCTTAAAATAATCCTGTAACATTAAACTATATATCAGAATGGAAACCAACTGAGCATCAGTTTTAGATACAGATACCATTTAATCTTCCTGTTAGATAAGAAAATATTCTTTTATTCCACAAATGTTTTTTGACTCTTACTATATGCCAGGTACTGTTCTAGGCTCTGAGGATACTCCTATAAACAAAACACAAAAATCCCTGCCCTCATTGAGCTTAGATAACTAGAAAGGTTAATAAAGAGAATTTGTAGAAAGACTATAGACAGAGATCTTAAAACCAAACCAGATAGTCAGTTGCTCCCCTATTGGGCTTTGCCTTTTTCCTTTTACTCACTTTTTGTAGAAGCATCGAAGTTGTAGTCATCGGGCTGGCAGCCTATCTGCTGTCATAGATGATGTCTCTCCAATTTTATAACTTTATTTACACTTCTATGAGCCCTGGGAGTTGAGTTGCTAAATTTTGTCTCTCATAAAGGCAGCAGCTCAAAGAAGTGGGCTGGGATCATGTCCGAAGACGTCATTGTTCTAGCTGTAACCCGCCCTATGGACAGAGAGTTCCAAAGCTGAAATTTTTAGAAAGTTATAAAGTCACTTCGAAAGAGCTTGAAATGAAACAAGTGCACTTCACAATAGAAACTTCCTGTTAGAAGTCACTAAAGACAAAACCTCAACTTAGGTTGAAAAAAGAAGTCAGCTTCTCTTTGCTAATTTGGAACAACCTAAATTAATATCTTGCTCCTGTGGATACTCTGTTTATAAAGAACCATTAGCATCTTGATGGGACAAATATGGCCAGCTGTGGTGAGCAAGCCTGGTATTTCTAAACTACTCCCACACTTTCAACATAAAAACGTCTCACTGGATCTTGCAAGGCTGTTATCTCAAAGAGAAGATAAGGCAGAGAGTAAAATCAAATAACTAAAGTGGGGCACACCGGAAGTGTTGGGGAGTATGAGCAGGCTAAACAAGGCAGGCTGCTTTAGAGTTGCCAGGGGGTGATGAACAATTTACAGACATAATTTTCTAGACTATGATATGAGTTTGGGGAGAGGGAAGAGGACCAGGGTCATCATATCAGTTTAAATAACTTCTACTTTTGCTGTGTCACTCTTATAAGATTTGTATTCCCATTTCTTTGTGTAAGTTCCATCATTTTATATATTATTTTAATAAAAATAATACATGCTCAGGATAAAACTGCAAAATTATAAAACTAACAGAGTTGGAAGTAACAGTCCCTTATGGTATGACTACGCCTTTCAGTCTGTCTAGGACAGTTGTAATTTATATCTGTTGTCTTGGCATAATCATTAGTGATAAATACTTACATCATTCTCAAAGGCATCCCTGTTTGGATGATAAATTACATGTTATCCTATTCATAATCCACACCCCAGGTTGAACTGTGGTTAACTCAGTCTGTTTTCTTTTTAAAATTTTTTTTATTGGTGCATTGTAATCATATATCTTTGTTAGGTACAAGCTGGTAAAGGCATACATACACACATTTCTCATTTAACCCTTCCCCAATTGCCGCCCCACTCCCTCGCCCTCCCTCCTTCTCAAGTTCAGTTTAGTGATTGACTCTGATGTGTTCCTGAAAGTACATCATATGCAAGAGTGTTTCCTCCCTCTCATCAGTTAAGTCAACTTCTTTGCTCATCTAAGTTTTCTCCTTCTTCATCTGGAGTCCCTCTTATGTCCCACTTTCTCCCTAGCTTCCACATATCAGGGAGAGCATGTGATTTTTTACTTTTTGTGATTGACTAATCTTACTTAGCATAATGTTTTCCAGTTCCATCCATTTCCCTGCAAATGACATGATTTTGTTCTTCTTTATGGCGAGTAAAATTCCATTGTGTACATATTCCATAGTTTTGCAATCCATTCATCTGTTGATGGACATTTGGGCTGGTTTCATAGTTTGGCAATTGTGAATTGTACAGCTATAAACATAGATATACATGCATCGGTCTGATAGTTTGGTTTCCATTCTTTTGGATAGATACCTAGAAGTGATATTACTGGATCATATGGTAGGTTCATTCCCATTAGTCTGAGGATCCTCCATACTATTTTCCAAAGTGGTTGCACTAATTTGCAATCCCACCAACAATGTATTAGGGTTCCCACTTTTCCACATCCTCACCAGCATTTGTTGTTGTTTGTATTTTTGATGATTGCCATTCTAATTAGGGTTAGGTGAAATCTCAAGATGGCCATCCTCCCAAAAGTGATCTACAGATTCAATGTGATACCCATTAAATTACCAAGGTCACTCCTCACAGACATAGAAAAATCAGTCCTTAAATTCATTTGGAAAAGCAAAATCCCAGAATAGCCAAAGGAGTTCTTAGCAACAAGAACCATGTACGAGGCATCACAATACCTGACTTCAAACTACACTATAAAGCCACAGTAATAAAAACAACATGGTATTCACACAAAAACAGACACATAGACCAATGGAGCAGAATAGAAGATTCAGAAACAAACCCACACACTTACAATCAATTGATTTTTGACAAAGGAGCCGAAAACATGCACTGGAAAAAAGATAGCCTCTTCAATAAATGATGTTGGCAAAACTGATTAACCATATATAGGAAAATGGAAATAAACCTAACTTTCTCACCCCACACAAGAATCAATTCAAGATGGATAAAAGACCTGAAAGTCAGGCCAGAGACTTGAAGAGGGCATAGGTCTAACACTTTAACACATAGGCACAGGCAAAAACTTTCTCAACAAGACCCCAAAGGCACAAGCAACTTAAAGGAAGATCAGTACATGGGATTGCATTAAATTGAAGAGCTTCTGTGCAGCAAAGGAAACAATCAAGAACCTCAACAGAGAGCCCACGGAGTGGGAGAAAATTTTTGCCAGCTACTCCTCTGATAGAGGACTAATATCTAGAATATTCAGAGAACTCAAAAAACTCCCTGCTAAGAAAATAAATAACCCAATTAAAAATTGGGCAAAGGATCTAAATAGACACTTCACAAAAGAAGAAATACAAATGGCCAATAAATATATGGGGAAATGTTCAACATCATTAGCAATCAGTCTATTTTCAAAATTCGCCCTCACTCACTAATTGGGAGAGCTCTGGCAGGTGTCTCCCATGTGCTCCAGAATACAACCCCTTAAGGATTCCCACCACCTTCCCTTGCCTGAGATTTGCTTCCGAAGCTTGATGCCACTCCTGTGTTCATACCTCTATTGGCCTCAACTGTGTTGATGATGCTGTAACATGGTAGCTCTAGTGAACCAAACACTCGAGGATTGCTGAAGTTGCCAAGAAGGTCACCCTTTTGTCTTTATAAAATCACAATAGATTCTCCACTGCAGTAGGACACCCCCTTTGTGGTGTGCTTTGTCAATGTAGATACATGTGTCTTCGGATAATTGTGGAAGCAGCACCTTTAGTGTTCATTCTCAGGTTGCCTTCTTAGAAGGCTTTAGCCATCATTTCATGGGGATAGATCCAAGGGGACTATGCATGTATGTCCTACTCCTGAAAATGGGCACTGCATTTCTACTAGGCTGGGTATGGGGGAGGAGGTTTGACTCTGGCTTCAGGTGAGGTTTTTTTTTCCCCCCAGGGGATACCTTGGTCCTTATTCAAAAAGAACTCTAAACCTACTCTAGATGTGCAGAGATTAACATATACAATCATTTTAAAATCTATTCTTGGTCCTCTTTATCTTTTGCCTTGTTTTATTCTTCTATTTATCTTTCTATCATCATCATCTATCATCCATCTATATTGGTACTAGGGATTGAATGCAGGAGCAGCCTACCTCCGAGTTATATCCCTAGCCCTTTTTAGTCGTATTTTGAAAAACAGGGTATCACTAAGTTGCTGAGGCTGGCCTCAAACCCAAGATCTTTCTCTCTCAGCTTCCCTAGTACTAGGATTACAGGAGTGTGCCCCCATGTCTGGATCATTCATTTTTTCTTTTTTCTTGTTCTTGTTCTTTTTCTTTTCTTTCATTTTCATCTTCTTTTCATTTATTTATTTGTGTGTGTATATGTGTGTGTGTGTGTGGTGCTAGGGATTGAACCCAGGGGTGATCTAACTCTGAGCTACACTCCCAGCCTCTTTTTTTTTTTTTTAGCTTGGAAACAGGGTCTCACCAAGTTGCTGAGAGCCTCATGAAGTTGCTGAGGCTGGCTTTGAACCTGTGACCCTCCTGTCTCAGCCTTCCTAGTACTGGGATTACAGGCATGCACCACCACACCTGGCTCATTCATTTTTTTCTTGACAGTGTTCCAGCCCCTGTGGTGTTTAATTAGTGCAATGTTTCTTCATTTAAAATTTTTTTTTGTTTTATTTTATAATTTTTTATGGTGGTGGAAGAAAAGGGAGAGAAATCCTTCTTGGTTGAATGGTGTCACTCTGCAACTGTGAATTTCTAAAGAACAGGACTATGTCTTAGCCCAGACTCCATCCATGTGCATATGGATCCTTAATAACCACTGTGCTGACTCAAAAAGTAAAGCTCAGGATTTATAATAAATCCTTCACATTATTAACTTTTTATAGAACACAAATATAGATGTCAAGATTTAAAATTATTGAATGGATTCAGGAAATAGAGACATATTTTATTTTTTATGGCATCCAATGCCTCACCAACAGGAAAGAAGAATACAGGAATCATATTTTTGCCTTTTCAGCTCTTGCTAATGGAAAATCTCCCCCCTCCCTTTTTTTTTAAGAGCAGCTATATGAATATATGTTAGACAATAAAACTTCAATTTTGATAGTTCTCCACTTCTTACTTTCTTTTTTGGCTTGGTGTTCCAGAAATTTCTCTTGCTAGTTAGCCGGTAGCCAGCTTCTGCATCCTGATAATAGATTCAAACATATGAATTTAGTGTCAGGTCAACAAAAAGGCTCTCTCAGATCTGGAGGGATCTCCCAAACCTACACCATTCCTGCACAGCACAGCTCCACATTTCCTAAGACTTGGCTGAGCTTGCCAAATGGGACAACTTAAGATAATTTTAAGTGGCCTCAAATTGCACTGCAGCATTTTGTATGAAGGAATGGAAGTTCTGTGCTAATTAGGAATACTTATATCATGGGGATGTCTTACAGAGCAGAATTTTTAAAAAAATTATACTGAATTCTCACCATAATGCTTTGCTTAGATGTCCTGCTGTGGGACCTCCTTCTGGGTGTGAGTGCCTTCTAATAAGATCCTTTTAGTGCTTCAGGAATGAAACCTCTTGACTACTGGCTAAGGTGCCCCCAATTGTTTTGGCATCTCAGCCTAGAGGCATGTAGAAATGTCAGGGCAACAAATAGTGATACACCATGGATTGATTAAATTAATATTTTGTTTGTTCACAGATTATTATACAGTTCTCTGTATTTATACAGGACATCAGAAATAATTTGATTATCTGACTGCCTTGACTTTCCCTGAAATAATGTTTCTTGTCATTTTGAGATAACAGGACATACACTTTTTAGTTGCTGACCTAATGTTGAAGCCACACAACAGAAGGTAGTATCTACTAGTATTATATGATTGATTTAAAGTAGATATGGCTCAAATAAATTTTAGGCAGGCAATGTACTAAGCTATTGAGATATTGAGTAAAACAGGGATTGCAGACTGGTAAGTGAGAGAGTTACACAAGCTTCTACATGAACCATGGGAATCTCTGTGATAATGCAAGTATAGGATGCTCCAGGAGTGCACAGCAAGGCCATGTGATCAGCTCTTGGAGATCAGGGAAACATCAGGCAAAGAAACATTTTGAAGAAAGTTCCAAAGGAGGAACATGGTACTGATATATGAGACTGAGAGGCTGATTTCAGCTCTTCTTTCATCTGGAATTGTTAGCAATGTGAAGAAATGCATCAAGATTCATGGTCCCCTTGATATTGGAGGGATCATGCAGAGAATAGTTAACGACTCTATGATAATCATTAGAATCTTTAACTTCTTTTTAATCCTATGAGAATTACAGATTTTGCAATTTGTCACTGTAGTTTGGTTCTTAGGAAGTTTGCATATTACAAGCTATCTTACCTGCTCATCCAACACTCCTACATTATTCTGTATTTCTGATGTACTGTACATTTTGACAAGACATACGAATTATCTTTACTAATGGAGCAGTGTATAAGTAAATAGGTAAGCTTCAAATCTAATTCCAAAGTCACCTTCCATTTTCAGTTTATTCAGAGATATGAAAAACACCAGGAACATCCCTCCTTTTCTACCATTGAATCAATTTCAAAATATTGACAAGAAGTAAAATGCAAATCAAAACCATAGTGAGATATCATTTCACACTCATGAAAATGGTTATAGTAAAAAAAATATGGACAACAATAAGTATTGACAAGGATGTGAAGAAATTAAAACCATCAAATATTGTTGGTGGGAATATAATATAAAATATTTTAATAGTTTCTCAAAAATTAAACATAAAGGCACCATACAAGCCAGCAGAACTCCTAATATATGCAAGAGAATCCAAAACATATGTCCACATAAAACTTGAACACAAATGTTCGTAACATTATTAATAATAGCCCAACAAGACAATAACCTAATTGTTCATTAACTGATGAACAGATAAGCAAAATGTGGCATATCTACACAATGAATAGTACTTAGTCATAAAGGATAACATACTGATATATGCTACAACATAAATTAACCTAGAAAACACTATTCTAAGCAGAAAAAGTGAAACACAAAATCTGTGTATATTATTCCCTTATGTGATGTATCCAGAATAGGCACATATATACTGGTAGATAGATTAGTAGTTGCTAAGGTTCAGGAAGGGAGGGAGGGAGGTAGAAGTGTTTGCCAATGGGTCAGGATTTCTTTCTGATGTGACAAAATATTCTGGTATTAGTTGTAAGGGTTGTACAATTTTGTGAAATACTAAAAAGCACTGAATTTTAATATTCAAAAGGGTGAATTTTATGGCATGTGAATTATATCTGAATAAAAAATAAATATATCTCAGAGGGATGTTGTGGCACAGGCCTATAATCCCAGTACTTGGGAGGCTGAGACAGGGTCATCGCAGGTTGCAGACCAGCCTCAGCAACTTAGCAAGGCTCTCAACAACCAACAAGACCCTATTTTAAAACAAAAAACAAAAAGGACAGGGGGTGTATCTCAGAGGTAGAACACCCCTGAGTTCAATCCCCAGTACCACAATAAATAAGTTAATTAACTAATTCATCTCAATGAAAACATTGAAAGAATTAGTTTGCAGAAGATAGATATATTTTATTTTCCTGCAAAAGATTTTATTTAATGATCACTTTAACCATCTCTACTTAATTCAGATGTTTTTTTTTACTGTATCTTTCTTTTAAAACTTCATTTTAAAAATGTGCTTATCTAGCTAGGCACAGTGGGGAACACCTGTAATCCCAGCACTTGGAAGGCTGAGACAGAAGGAGACCAGTCTTGGAAACTTAGTGAGCTCCACTCTCAAAAAGTAAAAAGGGCTGGGGGTAGGGGCGTGTGGTTCAGTGGTAGAGTGCTACTGGGTTCAATATCTAGTACCACATTTTAAAAGGTGGTATCTTAGCCTTGAAGTTTACACAGTTTGTTATTTGGGAGAAATGGCTGCTAAATGATCATCTAATAGCCCACTTTTCTTTGTTAGTAATTATGAAAGTCCTTGTGAATCAAATATTGAGTATGTACAAGTGATTAGAACTAGCAAATATTTATCTTTGAAATTCATCATCCATCTTTACACAGACTATTAATTGACATACTATTAAAATATTTTTGTAACTCACAAATTCACATGTGAAATATTTGTTTTTGTAAACATTTAAATAATAAAAACTGTAAAGAATTATTTCTCATATTTCCTAGGTAAATGCTAATGTGTAATTCTACCTACCTGGAGGAGGTATTTCTCCCCCAAATATTCCACAGGACAGAGGAAGAGGCTGCGTGACACTTTCTATGCCAGAGTAAGTTCTATGGAATAAAATTACTTCATTCTAATAAGATTTGACGGTCTTTCCTTCTCTACTGTGATTCTTTCCTGCAAAGAATTAAGGTTCTTAAGATGTTGAAGGCAACATGAGTTTAAATATCTTAGGTCTGGATCTTATTTTTTATCTTGTCAAGTGAGTTGGGATGTATTTTAGTCCTGTATTACTCACATTTCCCAGTTACCTGGATTAATTGATGTGAACAACAACCTTGGTGCTTTGAAGCTCTCGGGTACAACAGTGGGAACGATCACATTGCTTAGTTGATGAATGAATTGCTCTTTCATAAGGATTTGTTTATGGAAATAAATAGAGTAGTACCTTGATTAGTGAATTCCCTGGGAAGGAAGGGCCTTCTAAGAAGTCAGTTGTATTAAAAAGCTAAAACAAACAAAATGCTCTGAAAGGATGGGAAGCTGAGCTGCCTGAGAAGTCTCCCGTGCATAGCTTCTGCCAATAGCAGCCCAATAAAAGCAGAGGCCCACCCAGGGGGAATCGGAGTCTTTTGAAGTCTGTCCTCTACGGGCCCATCAAGTCCACACCTGCCTCAGTGACTGTCTTTCTGTGGCCGCTGTCAGAGCCCTGTTGAAGCAAGACAGAATGTGCATCCTTCCCCCTTTCCTGCTTACTGATCAATTAACTGACTCTACTCCAAAAGTCTTCTAATTCAAGAAGTAATTCTAAGTTAACCTCTAGTTATGGACTTAAGCTTCTCCCTTTAAAAGAAAAAAAATTGAAAGAATTTCAGACCTGAGGAAACTTCTTAGTGGCCTTGGAGAGGAGTATACCAGCTGGAACTGCGCTGTTTCTGGATTATAACTTTAGGAATGACACTGGTACAGGCAGGACAGGTCTGTTCCCTACTGAGGGTTCTAAAAGGCTAGTTCTCATAGTCTTCAGGTTCTGAGTCCAGTGTCCTTAGAAGATGGGGTTTTGTAGATAGGAGGCATCGCTAGGGATTTGTCTTGAAATTGTGCTTTATCCCTGTGTTTCAGAGCAACTCAAGAACATGAACCTCTCCACTGGCCAACAAAATCAGAATCTCTGAAAATGAAGCCAGAAATCCTCATATTTAACAAGCTCCCTGGGTGAGTCTTATGCACATCCAATTTTAAGAATTCCTAGTAATCCATTGCCATCTCTGATCAATACTATATATTTTGAAGATCATCTGGTTTTATTTTAGTTAGCCTTGAATGAGTATTCATTATAACCTGTCTTATCTGGAATATTCAAACATACCCTATATCTTCTTTATGAATTCAACTTGGTCCTAATGAAGCCAAAATATTATCAAAACACGTCTTCTTTATTTATAGAGTCATTACTGCATTCGAGTGACCTCTGGTCTGTTCCTGAATTATCCCTACTTGGGGAAAAATCTACAGAAAAGATGAATGATGTAAAATTTTATAGAAGATAAATGGTGGAAGTATTAGAAGATTAAGATTATATATGCTAACATTGTTGAGTTCTAGAAATTCTGCTATACCTCTATATAGTCCTTCCGAATTCACATGCTTGAAAATAATGCAATTTGCAAAGAGGTATGAACATTTGAAATCTTTTTCCTTTAACAGTTGCTGAAAAAAGCATATTTTTCAGACAGATTTATATGTACATCGAAGGAAAATATTTACTTTTAGCCATTATAGTCTACATAGAAAAAATTTTGCAGTTGGTTTCTAGTGTAGATTAAAATTACATTTTAGAGAACATTTTAATAATGCATTTGTAATGCTAGAAAAACTTCTTCCCCCAAAAAATGTCAACATAACATTTTAAACTAGGGCAGGCGTATTCATTATCTGAATTTGTATAAAATGCAACCCAGACAATCGGGATTTCTTTTCTTTTTTGACAAAATGTTTAAAGATCATGAGAGGAAACAATTCCCCTCTATGAACATGGTGCTAACTTCATAAAGAATTAAACTATAATTACAACTAGCAATACATATTGGATTAATCAGAATCGAGAGGAACCATGTTGACTATCTCTAGCATCCAGTCCCTCACCAAAGGGCAAAAATATAATCATTGGACCAATGTGTTTCTGATGAACACCTATAGTTACCTATCATTAAAAAAAAACAAAACAAAAATGAAGTTATAGTGGGAAAAAAGTGTTGACATTAGTTAATCATTGTCTTTCTCTGACCTATTTCTGGGACACACACAAAATATGAATCTAGAGAGATATAGATTGAAAAGACATATAGGATAACAAAAAGGACAGCAAAGAAGAGAAAGAGTAATGGCATCTAGAATATAAAGAAATGTGGATGATCTGTAGTCTTCTTGCCAGAAAATGGGATAAAGGCAAAGGGGAAAACAGAGAAGAATGGACCACTGATAAAAAGCACACTTTGGAAGAATGAAATAGGAAAAAATAAAAAAATTCAGGAAGATTTTTTTTAGTGGAATTACAAAGAATATGCTAAAAATATTTCTAAAAGAACAATCCTCTAGCTTTTGTCAACACACTAAACATAGATGCAGTAGGTGTAATAAAGATCCCCCAGAGATGTCTACACTTTAATCCTTAGAAACTGTGACATGTTACCTCATGTAGGAAGAGGGACTTTGCAGATGTGATTAAGGTGACTTTAAGGTGAGAAGACTATCCTGTGGGTCCTGAAAAAGCAGAGAACTATTCTAGCTAGAGAGAATTAGACAGTGAGAGAAAGGACTGGACCCATTGTTGCAGGCTTTGATAATGGAGGAAAGGTTTCTATGAGCCATGGGGGTGGGAATGGAAAGGGCAAGGGAGTGAATTCTGCCCTCAGGCCTCCAGAGAGAAACACAACAATGCAACACCTTGATTGTAGTCCAATGAGACCAGTGTCAAACTTGTGGTGTATGGAACTATAACTTAAACTTGTGCTTTTCAAGCTTGTGGTAATTTATTACAGCAATAATAAGAAATGAATACACTTGACCATGTGGGTGACCAAGTTTCTGAAATCACTAGCTACTCTCTATATGAGACAATAATGAAACTACCAACCAACTTCTCTGACATAATCCCCCAATTCTGTTCTACTTCATGCACCAAATGTAGTTGGTACAGTTCAGTAATATCAATGGAACGTTTTTATAACTGCTACTAGATAATTTCCATTGGGCAATGTAGTCAATAAGGATAAGTGAAGGACTCCTGAAATTACTCACTTAGCTATCAACCTAGTAGAGGAGCATATTTCTAAAAGGAAATTATGATTATCTTCTTGGACATGATTTAGTGTGGCCTCAAAGGGCCATTGCCTTATTCCCCTAGTGTGTAACCTACCAATTAGGTCAGAATTGTTAGTAGTCCTAAAAAAATTGAGTTGAAATAGCATATCCCAAAGCATTCAAAGCATAGAAATGCACTTATGCTTTAAGAGCCATATCACTAGTTGATTAATACAATACTTTGTGTCATTTAATCTTATGGTCCCCATTAACTTACTTGTATGTGACCGTCTTATAAAACTCACTTAGCCTAGGAAGACAATGCAAAAAAAAATGGCATTAGTTTGCCTCATGCTTTTAAATTTCCATAAATCATAACAGTGGGCCATAGAAGGGGGAGGAGAAAAGAGGGAGGGGGTCAGGAGAGAGAACAGAAGAGAAGGAGTAGGAGAATAGGAAGAAGAAGAAGAAAGAAATGAAATATGTAAAGTGGAAAAGAAGACTACGAGCAGGGCATGATGGCGCACACTTGTAATCCCAGCATTTGGGAGGCTGAGACCAGAGGATCCGGGTTTGTGGCCAGCCTCAGCTACCTAGTGAGGCACTCCACAACTTAGGGAGACTCAGTTTCAAAATAAAGAATAAAAAATAGGGCTGGGGGTGTAGCTCAGAGGTATAATGCCCCTGAGTTAAATCCCCAGTACTGCAAAAAAAAAAAAAAAGACTAAGATTTGTAGATGTGGCACTCTCTAGTGCTAAAAATACTGTTATATACTTTAGTTCTTCAATCCAAATAGCCATGTGAATTAATAAGAAGTTGTTATTACTATTTTGGACAAAGGAATCTGAGTCTAAGAGAGGGTTGGGATTCAAGCCAGGTCTTGCAAGTCCTACATTCTTTCCAAGATGACATTCAACTTCTCTGTACAGTTCCTTATTATCTTGAAATTGATTTTTTTTTAATGGAGGAAGAGAAAAGAAAGTCCTATTTCCAATCTGGGGTTACGGCCCTGTAGGAGGGTTGTTTTCATTTCACTCCTTGACTCAATCCCACCAGGGCAGCCCAGGAAAGACAAGTTGACTTTGGTATTCATTTTACCCTTTCCTTTTTCCCCCTTCCAATGCTAAATGACCCCAGCCTATTTGCCTTCAGGTCAGAAACCATCTCCAAGCCGCTCCTCACGTACACCCAACTCTCCAATGGACAAATAGCTCCTGGACTGCCCTTACCACTCTGTGAGGGTCCTCAGTGCAGAGTCTGCCTGTGAATTTGCCACATTTGGACCTGTAACATACTCCTACCCTTCTCAATCCCCACATATCTCTCCTGTCCTCAAAACACTCCTGAAACAGAATTCTTGCCCCACACCAATCTCCTCAACCAGGGCTTCTTTCTCCTACGCAGGAACCAGTCCCACTTAAACAATGGAGCAGGTACACAGTAGACTGATCCACATTCGATTTAACCAGAATCTTGGAAAAACAAAAACTAAAAACTATTCTGGGTGTGTTTAAGAGAACTCAAGTGTAGCGGTAAAGTCAAAGGATCGATGGCCAAGAAAAGTGCAGGAAGGCTCCCAGTCATCTTGGAGCCCTTCAGTGACTGGAGCATCCTTTGCTAAAGGGGAGGCAATCAGAGCTGAGCAAAAGTCTTCAGACCAATCACTTCAATGTGAATGATGATGTCGAACTCTTACATTTGTACAGGGCTTCACTATTTATAAAAGGGCTTTCAAAACTATTATTTCATTAGTACCTCCATTTGATTCATTAAATCCTGTGGGTTAGACTTACTCAAGGTCCCTTAACATAGTGCATCAAAACTGGAAACCAGGTTTCTTGACTCCCAAGCTAGAGTTCTTCCCCCGTACCTTGGCACTTTTCCATGATGCAGGGAAATGTGTAAACAAAAGGGAAATGTGGAATATAAGTACAGTAGCATAATACTAATAGATGCCTTTAAGAGATTTTTTCATTAAATTTGTTGTTTAATATCATTTACATATTTTCCACTGAAATTATGATACTGTATATCTCTGTCTAGATTTAAGTAATACAAGAAGTTTTATTTTGTTGACCATTATGGCTCAATGTTTGTGCCCCCCCCATTCATATATTGAAGCCTAACCCCCATGGAATGGTATTAAGAGATGGGGATTTGGGAGATTCTGAGGGTGGGGCCCTTATGATGAGCCTAGTGATGGGATTAGTGTCCTTATAAGAAAAAAGAAGATTGAGAAATCTCTCTCTTCACCCATATGCACTGAGGAAAATCTATGGGAGCATCCTTTAGGAATGTAGCTGTCTACAAGCCAGGAAGCAAATTCTCATCAGGAAACAAATCTGCTGGCTCCTTCATCTTGGACTTCTTAGCCTCTAGAACTGTGGGAAATAAATGTCTGCTTTGTAAGCTACCAGGTCTGTCGCATTTTGTTATAGCAGCCTGAGAGACATTGACTAATATGCCATATTATCAGGCTGTTTTTCAATATATAAAAGAAACGTTTGCATGTCAAAAGCAAAATACAAGCTGTATGTACAGTAAATCCATATTTTCTCTCAATTATATTATATAAATTTAATGTCATAATTTTAAAATATATATCCCACTATTTAAATTATTCCTCTAGAACAGGGTTTCTCAACTTTGGCACATGGATCAGATAAGTATTGTCATCAAGGGCTGTCCTATGCATTGTAGGATGCTTAGTAGCATCTCTGGCATCCATGCACTACATGCCTATAACATTCTCTTCCTCCTAGTCAGGACAATCAAATATGTGTCTAGATACTGCCACACGTCACCTGGGAACAAAATTGGCCCCTGTTGAGAACCAACTCTGCAGCCTAATGTGCTCCTGAAGTAATTATATTATCCATATGCTTTTAAAATTCATCTACATTGAGTTTAATTAAGATATAATAAGAATAGTGTTGTGATTTCAAAATAAAGGCAGTGAAATTTAATGTGCATGCACAAAAAGGATGATATTGAACTCAAAGGGACAGGGAGTGGACCAATTCTGATTAGTTCCTTGTGGAGATCTGAAGGCCATGAATTGCATAGTCCATATACTGTATTCTACAATTCTCAATAATCACAATAGAATTTTAAGATCTAGTTTACTTCTTTTTCCTTCTTATAGATACAATTTTTCATTTTGGGAAGGTGAGGGTCCTAACCCTACTTACTTCTGAGAAAAAGTATGATCATTAAATCAGTTGATGTATGGCTATGTGGAGCCATTTCTGCTTGAGTGTGTAATCTAACTCCAATGGGTTGCATTGTAATACAGGAAAATAACATGAAAAATATCTAATAGTTCTTTACAATCTGATAAAAGTTAATGTCAAATTTAAAAACCTATACATTCCAAGGGGAATACTTTTGAGAATTTTTTCTAAAAATATCTACATAACTTATCATGAGTAGCAAGAACAGGGTGCAATACTGGTTAGATCCCTGGGTCTGTGCCCCATTTCTTCAGGAGGCAAAAGACTAATGGTATCTTGGTGGCCAAGATACTCAATTTGGTTTGTTCCATTAAATTTTCATGTTCCACTTAGCTTCTGTTGATTGGTACTCACTGTGAAGAACATTTACAAAGGACTGTACTCACTGGCTTTCCATCTGGTCATGAGATAACACTATAGCCCAATAGAGTACTTTTAATGGTGGACGAGTGACCAATATATAACTTTTTACTTTATTTTATGGGTGCACAGTTTAATCCATGGTATACTGTTCTAGCTACCCCTGTTTTTCCAAGACTTTCCTGGTTTCACCACTGAAAAATTTCACATCCCAAGAAACCTCTCTCTCCATAAACCTGAGTAGTGGATCACCATATCTGAGAAATTCAAAGTTTTTGACAGAGCATGTGTTGAAGTTAATTTTTTTTAATGTTTTCTAACAGTTGGAAAGATAAGGTCAAGAATAGTCCCTAAATCTACTTTTCAAGAAAAAAAAAATCTTTACTGCAATTCAGTAGCCATGGCATTTGGAATATGCATCCAAATAGCCTGTATGGCTTCCAGGTATTTGCTGCTGCAGTTGTGAAGACAGGCATTTCCAAGGGCAAGAGAACAGTCTGTCTCAGAGTGCTTCATTTAAGCAAGGACACACTGCCAACTTGAAAGGAAATAAAGGCCACACTGTCTATGGGAGGGATCCTGCAGTTATTCCGCTGCAAATTTAATTCAAACAGGTATTAAGACTGAAACATGGAGATATCCACAAATTAGAGAATACTTGATTTTTTAAAAAGGAAAGAAAAGAAATCTGGGCCACAGAGAACTATCTCAAAGCAGCAATAACATTTCTTTTGATGTTAATCATTGCGTTGCTATGAAGGTTTGGAAGTCTATACTGTGAATTAAATTTCTTGAGATCTTTCTATAAAATATGAATACTATAAAATTTAAAACAAAAATTATTGTTTTCAAGTATCTTTTTTTATGTATGTGTGGTACTATGGAATAAACCCAAGGGTATTCTACCTTTAAGCTACAGGCCTTTTTATTTTTTTACTTTGAAACAGGGTCTCACTAAGTTACTGAGGGCCTTGCTAAGTTGCTGAGGCTGGCCTCAAACCTGCAATCCTCTTGCCTTAGTCTCCCAAGTCCTGGGATTACAAGTGTGTGCCACCACGTCTGGCTGTCAATTTCATTTATTAAAAAAATAATATGCATGTGTAAAATGTGTAAATCAATTCTATTCTAATTGATTTTAGAATTATTAGTTATAGAAATATTCCATTTAACTAATGTATCGGTGATACCCAAAGATACTTTGCAGTGTTATTTGAGTTTAATCCTTTAAAACTGTACCTCTTTAGAATACTACAATCTTAAAATAAAGTGGATTTATTTTTAAATAACCTATATTGTAAAATAGCATTTTATTTTTCAAGCAACTCAAGAATCTGTTTGATTCATAAAATTCTTTATAACCCACAGGATATTTGTTATGTGTTCATTTTAGCACATAACTTTTAGATAGAGCTTAACAATTATGTTACATGAGAAAGATTTCTGTGAGAAATCCTTTTATTTGACCTATTGGGGTCCCAAATTAACCTATAAACAAAAATCCCCAAAGGAAGTGTTAAACAGTAACTCGATTTTTATCTTTATTTTTTTCCTTGAATACTGGAGATTGAACCTAGGGCCTCATTCATGATAGGCAAGCACTCTACCACTGAGCCACATTCCCAACTCTTTTTTTTTTTTTTTAATTTCGAGATAAAGTTTTGCTAAGTTGCCCAGGCTGGTCTTGACCTTGCAGTCCTCCTGCCTCAGGATGCACATCCCCCAGTCATTGAGATTACAGGAGCGCACCACCATGCCCAACCTGTAACTTGATTTTGTAATGGTATAGAGACCCTTGTCACCACAGATCATGATAAAACTTAAGAAAATTAGTCCAGAAACATAATTGCCAGGTTCTAGGCAAACTGTTTTGCCACCATAATTGCTATGGTTTAACACATCCATTATACAAAGATATAAACAAAGCAAATAAAAATTTTAAGGAAATTCTGAGTCATGATTGAACCTCAAATACTGTTTTTCAATTTTTAAGGGCTACTGGCATCTGCCAGCAGTTCAAGATCTAGATATATATCTTGGGAGTCATCAGAATAAATTTTACCCTGTTTGGAACTTCCCTTTCCCTGAGAAGAGCCCATTTTAAATGTAAAGGCCTCAAAATAAAGGCCTTGAATTTAAGGTGGTATTACAATCTCTTTTTAGCCATGTAAATGAAGAATTCTCATATACATTCCATGTCTTATTTTGACTTCTACAGATTAATCCTGGAAGACAGTTTATTTTGAAGATTGGTGTATTTTTTTAAAGTATTCAATGACAATAGCAGTAGTGTCCACCTGTAGACTTATCTAATAACCACATTTTGTTTCTAATCTCTCAGATCCCAGTTAATAGAATTATTTATTTATTTATTTATTTATTTATTTATTTATTTATTTATTGGTACTGGGGGTTGAACTCAGGGGCATTCTACCTCCGAGCTACATCCCCAGTCCCATTTTTTATTCTTTATTTTGAAACAGGGTCTCACTAAGTTGTAGAGTGCCTCACTAGGTAGCTGAGGCTGGCCACGAACCTGGATCCTCCGGTCTCAATCTCCCAAACGCTGGGATTACAAGCGTGCGCCACCACGCATGGCCAGTTAATAGAATATTTTAATCAGAAAAGTATCAAGAGTATTCAATATCATGCCACTGGTTTGAATTAATTGCATACAATATTACAGAAAATGTGTACTATGGCCAATAGATGGATTGGAAATCAATAAAAGCAAAAGTAGCTGCAGTTGAATGCATGCACATGCACACGCGCACACACACACACACACACACACACACACACACACACACACGGCACCTTAAAAAAATGTGTATCAAGGTTGAAGCATGACATCAAGAAAAGTGATCTGAAGCCATCCAAGTCCTGAAATGGTTTGCAATTTAGTCATGGTTTTTCTTAATTGCCCACCAACTCTTCACTGTGGTCTCCTTTCCTAGTCAAATGCTGGACTTTAGGAATAACGCAGCCACAGTGTAAGCCTTCAGTACTCACAGTGGAGACAAAAGAAACAGGACTGTAAACTCATGCTGACAACTGACTAAAGCAGGACAGGCTGAGAAGCCTGGCCCAGCTCTTTTGCTTATGTTTGACACTGAATAGCTCTAAGATGAAAAATATGACTCTGTCAACCACAAAGTTTAAGTTAAAAAAAAATTTTTTTTAAAAGAGCATCAGAAGGCTTTCATTTCCTCCAAAAGCTAAATCAAGGACCCTGTGAAGGGGAAATTTGACTCCAATTAATAGTGGATTTTAAAAAATAGGCAAATTAAATAATCTGAAAATACGGTTTATCAAGGAAACAGCATGCCAATAAGATAGTATCTCCAGTGGCTTTATGGTTTTCCAGCTAAGTCCTATTTTGCCATCAGTATTAAAAGAAACAACAAAAACAGATACACTGGTTTTCTATATGGCACATAATTTAAGATAAACTGTTTTCTAAAAGCAAAGCCTGGTAGTAATTTAAGAATGTCTTCTAAAGCTATTTAAATCCAGCATACCTTTCTGCATCAAATTTATAATTACATCATTTTAAGGACACCTATAGTTAAGACTGCTTTAACATTTAGTCTTTGGATAGACTAATAGTCTTAATTTTTTTTCCCTAGAAATTATGTAATTTAACTACCTAATAAGGAGATATGTTTTAATTTGGCCAAAGAATTATTTTGTGTGTGTATCTGTACAATAAAACCTTCTCAGATATTTACTGTAGTACATTAAAATAACAAAAGATCAAAATTGTATCTTGCTACTTAAAATCCAATGCTATATATTTTCAATTAGATTTAATTTTTTCATGTCTTAAAATGATGACTTATAATTGCCTTATAACCATGCAAGTGACTCTACTGCATCAATGATCTTCAGTATAGCTTCTTGTCATTTTGTCAAAAAATTCTTTCACTGGAAAATGTAATAAAGATATTTTTTCAAAAGGTATTTAAAGTTTACCATCTGAAATTTCCTATTTCTCATTATTTCCATTCTTTTAAATGTCAATTGCACATTTCTATTTTAAAAAATTAATATACATACTTATGTGCATATGTATATGATATATGTGCACACACCCATATAAATTGATTAAGAGTAGATGAACTAGAAAATTCCTCTGGAGAAGGTTCCTTAAACAATATAAAAATGGAGTCTTCAGAAGCAAACAACAAAACAGACTTATTAACCCAACTACTGTTTTAAAATGCTATAAACACATAGCAACCATTTATTGATTGCCTATTTATGGTTTTAAAATGTCTAGGATTATGAAGGAGGTAAGATGATACCTTGTAAAAAACACACAAAGGTGATGGTTTAAAAATAAACCTCAGTGTTATAAAAGGTCATGTAAATTTACCCTTTGAAAGAAAAAAAGCTTTAATGTTAAAATTAAGAGTTATCTTTTAATAATCTTTGAATAAGTAACTTGCAGACTTCTATTTTCTACTGTCATGAAAACAGATCTTTTCTTGGGACTTCACAAATGTCAATCACAACAATGCAAATAGTGTTATTCTTTGGAAGGACTGGCTGAAGGTTTAAGGATACACTTGTTCACTGAATTCCTAAATTTTTATATTGTTGGATTGGCTATGAGACACTATAAAATGTAAAGAGTTCAGACAGTTCAAGCTCTATTATTCTCAGGCACAAAAACCATATAATTTTGTACAAAACTTTGATTTTTTATTTGCGAAATTAAAAATATGGTATTTCATATATATAAACTTCTATTCCTCTATAAATATAGATGATTTTGTGATAGTGAACAGAATAAATGCATACCAAATCCAAAGACCAATGTCATTTTAGGGTATGACAAACATAGACAAATTTAGATCCTAAGTACCGGCATTTTGATAAACTCTTAAAGTTCAAAACAATACAATCAGGAGGACTGCTTTTCTCCTCTTCTTCACAGAGAACTAAAGTGAATATTTTTAAATGGCTTTGAAAGATTTACATTTGACACTTTCTGTAAATCCAAAAAGGAGCACACAAGATTGAATGCAGTAGACCTGCACACATTTTCCCTTTAGCATGCACGCCCATATTTTTGTTTGTTTCTTTCAGGAGCCAAACCCATCAATTATTCCACCTCCTTCACCTCCTGAAATATGACCAGGTTATGATTAGTGGTGCAGATTATTCCTCCCTCTGAATGTGTTGCTGAATAATAATAATAATAATAATAACAATAACAATAATAATAATAATAACAATATGTTAAAAGTGTACAGCTTTTACATTTTAAAGTTTCTGATATATGTCTAATTATTATTTGATTAAAATAAGAAAATAGCACTTCATTTTGAGGAAGTCCATTACACTGAAATCTCTTTCAAGTTTTCATAACTCTGTGTTCTGTTGTCCTGTTAAGGAAAGCAAAGATCAACTTCCCAAAGCTTCCCAGGTGACCTCAATGTTTCCTTTTGACAAAAGGGTAAAATCTAAATGCAGGCTGTCTCCCTGTCAAAGGCAGGTTGTGAGGCATCAGTATGCAATTAGAATTAACATTTTGTATCCCTCCCCAGCCTCTCCCAACCCACACAAAGCTTCTTGCCTCTTCTCAAATTGAAGTAACCGGCATCTTTCCATGACGCTGGCCAAACCCATAACCAGGTTTTAGACACTAGAGAATGAAATGAGCTCATCCACCAAAAATTAAGACTTTAAAAAGTTTGGCACTGGTTAACTCGTTCACCCTCCAGCCAACTTAGGTGGAAGGAAGGAGTGTCTGGGCAGTAGAGGAGAGTGTGGTGAAAGGCAGGGACTGCCAGCCCCCATACCCGTTGGTTCCCATAAAGTTGGGGGAAGGTTCTAAAAAAATTGAGCTTCAGAAAGTAAAAGGGATATTATATTGCCTTTGCAATCTGCCTCTGAACAGGGGAAGAACTGGAATGGGCGGGGGCCCACCTCCGGATATGAAAACTCAGTGGAGTTTAGAGTCCCTACCTCAAGCAAGAAAAGGAAGGGAGGGGCAGGAGGAGGTGGGAAGTGACCCCGCTGCACCCCGCAGAGGGACTGGTCCCGGGAGCCGGGGTCCCAGCTGCCTTGTGCATCGAGGGGCGCCGGAGGATAAGCTGCAGCGCTTGGCGGGTGCGCTCGGGTTTTACCTCCTCTGCAGTCCTCCGAAAAGGGCAAAAGAGAAAAGCTTCAAATGGTTAAGCCGCCCTAAATAATTAAAAATCTTAAAAGGAAAAACGCGTGATCGGTAGTCTTTAAATACAAATATACTTACAAAAATCTTACACAGGCTATTTACAATCATAAAAGCGTTACAGTCCTGGTACCATTGGTCGGTCCACACCCCTCTGGCAGTCAGGCTCTCGTGTCTATTTGTCCGGAGACGGGACAAGCTTTTGCAGGCGCTGGGCTGTTAAAGGAGGCAGCGAAAGTGTCTAGTGAGGACGCTTGAGTAACCAGGCTTGGCATGAACTCCATGGGACCAACGTTTGCTGGGTGGCTGAGGCCGGCTGAGGGCTGGGAATGGGCTGAGTCCCGAGTCTCAGACGGTGGTCTCCCCCTGCTTGCTGTTGGTGAGCCTCGTGTAGAACTTCCTCCAGGAGTTGAGTGTCTTGCCGGACCAGATCCAGAAGCCCGACGTGATGCCCACGATCAGAGTCATAAGGTATTTGATCATGAAGACTGTGAAGTCGGGGCTCATGGGCGGGTGTGGCGGGGCGCCTCCACCCCCCTGGAGGTGAGGGCAGGGGATGGCATAGCTCTTGCAGCTCTGGGCCACCCAGCTGCGTTCCCACTGGTCCCGGAAGGCCTGTTCGTAGAAGTAGCAGGCGATGACGATGGTGGCAGGTACCGTGTACAGCACGCTGAACACCCCAATGCGCACCATGAGCTTCTCCAGCTTCTCGGTCTTGGTACCATCGTGCTTCATGATGGTGCGGATGCGGAAGAGCGACACGAAGCCGGCCAGCAGGAAAGACGTGCCGATGAACAGGTACACAAAGAGGGGCGCCAGCACGAAGCCACGCAGCGCGTCCACGTTGTTGAGTCCCACAAAGCACACTCCGCTCAGCACATCGCCGTCCACCTGGCCCAGGGCCAGGATGGTGATGGTCTTGATGGCTGGCACGGCCCAGGCGGCCAGGTGAAAATACTGCGAGTTGGCCTCGATGGCCTCATGGCCCCACTTCATGCCAGCCGCCAGGAACCAGGTGAGGGACAGGATCACCCACCAGATGGAGCTGGCCATGCTGAAGAAGTAGAGCATCATGAAGAGGATGGTGCAGCCCTCCTTCTTGGTGCCCTGCGCCACCGTGCGCGCCCCGTCCTCGGTGAACTTCTCATTACACACGACCCGGTCCTCCAGCAGGAAGCCGGCGATGTAGGCCACCGCGACCGCGGTGTAACAGCCCGACAAGAAAATGATGGGCCGTTCGGGGTAGCTGAAGCGCCTCATGTCCACCAGGTACGTGAGCACCGTGAAGAGGGTGGAGGCGCAGCACAGCACCGACCAGATGCCGATCCAGGTGCGCGAGAAGCGCAGCTCCTCCGGCCCGAAGTACATGAGCCCGTACACCTTGGTGGGCTCACAGGGCGCCCCGCAGTCCTTCTCCCCCAGAAAGTGGTAGTTGAGGTAGGAGGGCACCTTGAGGGCGCGCGGGCAGGAGAATTTGCCTCGCTCCGACGAGCCGGCGCCTCCCGGGTAGCTGCCGCGTTGCCCTCCACCGCCATACTGGGGGTTGCTGGTCCAGAACTCCGGCAGCAGCGAGGGCGTCGGGGTGCCTTTGTCGGACGTATTCTGGCCCACGCACAGCTCCCCAGCGCCGTGCACCGGGAACTTCTCGCACTTCAGAGTGTCTGGCCACTGGAAGCCGAACTTGTTCATGAGCGCCTCGCAGCCCTGGCGCGCGCGCTCGCACAGGGAGCGGCAGGGCGGCAGCGCTTGCTCCAGCACGGTGCACACCGGCGCGTACATGGAGCACAGGAAGAACTTGAGCTCCGCGGAGCACTGCACCTTCACCAGCGGGTAGAACTGGTGCACCTCGAGGCCCGCGTCCTCCTGGTTCGTGTGGCCCAGCAGGTTGGGCATGATGGTCTGGTTGTACGCGATGTCCGTGCACAGCGGGATGGAGATGGGCTGGCAGTAGCCGTGGTCCGGGATGGAGATGCCTCGCTCGCCGTTGTACTGCTGCCCGCCCTGCTGTTGCTGGGGCGGCGGTGGCGGAGGGGGCTGCTGCCCGGGTCCTGGCCCCTGGCCCGCCGCCTGCGCTCGGACCCCCAGCAGCAGCGGAGCCTCCAGCAGCCAAAGCAGCAGCAGCAGCCGGCGCGCCAAGCGCCCGGGGTCCGCTGGGGGACGGCGGTGGAAGCCCGCGTCCCCGCTCCCCTCCTCCGCCGGCCGGGCCGGGAGCGCCCCGGCGCAAAGTTCCCAGCTCGCGCTGCTGCCGGCGGCCCGGGACTTCTTAGGCGCCTCCTCCTCAGCCATACTTTCTCGGCTCCTTTCTGGGCGCCGCTCGGCTGGGGCAGGCAGTGGCACGGCCGGCGGCGGCTCCCGCCGCGTCCCGGGAGGTCTCCTCCCCGCCGGTGCCCTCCGTCGAGCCCGAGCCGCGCTCGGCCCGCTCCCTGAGCTTCTGCTCCGCGTCCCGCAGCCGCCGCCGCCGCCGCGGAAACTTGCGGTTCATGAAGCGCGGGCGGCCGGGGAGCCCGGGTGGCTCGGGCGCGCGGGGTCGCGTCCCGCCTTCCTGGCCCTGGGCTCGCTGGCTCCCGGCTGGCGGCGCCGCGCTAGTGGCCGCGGCCCCGTGGAGCGCGCAACTCTCCGCAGCCCAGCAGCCTTGGCTCCCCCCGGCGCCTCCGCCTCCTTCTCCGCCGCCGCCGCCTGACCATTTGTGTCAATCCCTCAACTCGCTCCCTCTCCTCTCCCTCGCGCGCCCTCGGACCGGTTTCCAGGCGCCCCGCAGTCTGTCTTTCACCAACTGGGAGGAGCCTTGAAACCGACGCGGAACTGGAGACTCAGGGACCGTCGCCCAATCGCGGCACCGGCTTCCCGGCGCAAAGGGAGCCAGCCGCCTACTTGCTAGAGCAAACGCCGGCGGCTGGCGGGAGGCTGAGGAGGAGGCGGTGGGAGAAGGAGGAAGTGGTGGTAGTGGCCGAGGCACCGCTGGGGCTTAAAGAATGGGTTTGCTAAGAAGCTGGACAGGCTTGGTTGCTTTTGCTTTTGCAGAAGAAAGGGCGAGGACAAGTAGGAGAATGGTCCCATATGCTGCTGGAGATAATGACTAAGAGTTGTCGGACGGCGGGATTTAGCTTTGCTTTTATCCATTTTCATGTTTAAAAATTCTGCTCTTAATGCTGGTTACAAGCAGCCAAACCGAGCGGTGAGATCAGAACGCAAGCCCCCTACTTAAGGAGAGCACGGGTTCCTTTGAGTGTGTGTCTATCGAGGTTTTGTTTAAAATATTACTCAAATAAATCGTAAAGCTCTCAAGCTGCGCTTGGTGGGCTTTGGACACACCATTTCCCCGGAGAAGTTCACTGGATTGCTGTCAAATAGAGAACAACAACAACAAAACACAAACTTTGATGGAATTTAAAAAGTAAAGCCAGATGCGCCTTCTGCTACTATCATTCCTTTTGAAGTCGAATTCTTTTTCTCTTCTTTAATCAAGTCAGAAACAGAAGCAAAGGGAAGCTAACCATTAAATTTTTAGAGAGAACTTGAAAAATGGACGACAGAAGCGGTGGGGGCTCCTGTTAGAGAGCCCCAGAGGTGACAGGGGCTGGAGCTGTGCTGGCCTGCAGCCTGGGCCCCTGGGGAGCTTCCAGGAGCCTTCCTTAGTCACTGGGACTCCCTAGGCTCTGATGGGGACTCCTGGGACCTAGGTCTTTTAGGTTTCACTGATACAGAGCACTGGAGTTTAAACACACACACACACACACACACACACACACACACACACACACACACCCCAAACACAAAACAGAGTCTGGATGCAAAAAGCAAACCACAATTACCCATCCTAATCCCAAAACAACACTGTCTATCTCAGTAGACTCATATTCTTGTTGTTTTCCTTGTAAGATCATTTTAAAATGATGGTTTGCCTCTGTGACTCAGTTTTATCAATAAAGTGCCATCGTGTTGTTAATTCTACTAAGGATTTTTTGGCCTTTGATTAGACTCTTATCTCGGGAAACTTTTCTCCAATTATTTTCTATCATTTGTTTACACATGTTTTTAATGGATACCTACCAAGCACCTATCATGCTGTAAGCACTGTCTTAGGGGGAAGGGTACAAAGATGGAAGAGGCATGGGCCCACCATAGAGGAGGACATAAAACAAGCAGGGCACAGAAATGCAGATCAGTGCTCACAATGTCCACCACAAAGCTGGCAGGTACAAGGAAAGCAACTGGCCTTGGTGGCAAGAGGTGAGAGGGCTCTGAGGACAGGTAGTATGAGATGCAAAAGACAGATGCTTAAAAATGCTTAAATTGCTGAAGGGGACAGGAAAGGTGAGTGTGCCTGGGGCATGATGGGGGAGGCAGGAGAAAAGACTTTTAGTCCCTACTAAAAAGTAAGAGTCAGGTTATGTAGCAGTAGGGAGATAGTGAAGGTCACCCCCGCCCCCATAAGCAGGGAGTGGCTCCAGGATGGTTGTGAAAGAGGGAGCCTGGGGCTAGCTGCCCTTGAGAAGCTTAGACAGTCCTCTATATGAGAAGGATGGGGGATTTCTTGTGCACATGTTAACAGGACAACAAATTTCATCACCAGGAATATTGGTGAATACTCATTGTCGTGAATTCTGAGGAATGTGCATTCATATGTGAAGGTGTGTTCGTGTATGTGAGCGCGCACGTGTGTGTGTGTGTGTGTGTGCGCACACACCTGACACGCACACACCTGAGAGTGCATGTTGACTATAACTGATGATGCATGTTGACTCGGAAAAGGTTGGGAAGCCCAGGTGCTCTCTGAGGTCCTTTTAGTGCATATTCAATAACTGTATAATTTGTCCTCCAGCACCCTAGCCCACAGGCTCCCTGGGATGCTTGTTCCACTGGCTGTTCACTCTGATGTTCCTTACTCTGCTGACAGAATGTTATGCTTAGAAACCGTACCAAGCCATCTCTCTTCTCTCACTCCTCCCTTGAAAGACTTATCTGCCTTGTGTGCCATTCTCTCCAGGTCGTTTTAGGTGACTGGGCTGGGTGACAAGTGAACACATTCTAATACATTGATTACTGAGACGCATCAAATGGGATAAGTATCCATCATTACCATCATCCCAAATCCTTTCCCTTCTCTACCAAAGGTGTAGGGCCCAGTGAACATGGAAGAGTGCTCAGTTTTGTTTCTCAGAGTAGATGACACTCTCCTGCTTCAAAAGTTGCTCCAATGAAATTCTTGAATTTGTTTGATCTTCCTCCTGTTGGTGAAGTTTATTAGGGAAGAGACTCAGAAGTGCAGCTGAAGTTAGAAGAAAGAAAAATGGAGGGGGTCGGACAGACAATGTCATGCTTATCCAATCATGGGACTGGAAGGAACCAAAGAGATCATCTAGAAACTAGTTGTTTTTTGTTTTTGTGTGTGTGCGTCTCCTGCCCCCGAGCACCCCCCTCCCCCCCTCCAGTTTACAATTAAGAGGGATACATCTCAGGTTAAATGGCCTTGTTTGGCTTGACTTTCATTAGATGCTTATTTCAATCCTTTCTATATTCTTTCGAGTAACTATAATTCTTTTTACATTTTTAAAGTCAGTTTTATGTAGAAGTTCTCCCTCAGTAAATTGTATAAAAAGAACTTGTAAATTAAAAAAAAAAAAAACATTTTCTGATGGTTGTCTCCTAAAGATTAAAGAAAAAAAAACCCTCAATTTTCTATTTATTTGTTATACCAATACAATATGTCATTCATCAAGTCTATATGATAGCTTCCTCTGAAGCTATTAAAATCAAAAGAGGTTAAGAGTTGCAACCAATAACAACCTGTGCCATGGAAGGGGAAGGAAGTATCTGGGGGAAGTAAAGAAAGTAGTGGGTTAAGAATATATTAGAAGAGCCGGGCGTGGTGGCGCACGCTTGTAATCCCAGCATTTGGGAGGCTGAGACCAGAGGATCCGGGTTCGTGGACAGCCTCAGCTGCCTAGTGAGGCACTCCGCAACTTAGTGAGACTCGGTTTCAAAATAAAGAATAAAAAAATAGGGCTGAGGGTGTAGCTCAGAGGTAGAATGCCCCTGAGTTCAATCCCCAGTACCGCAAAAAAAAGAAAAACAATATATTAGAAGGAAAATGTGAGAAGTATATTTTACTTTTAGTTTATTATTTTCTTAGGATGTAGATAAAAATTACTAAATAATATGAACTGTTACGAAGTTGATAATAAAAATATTTAAAGTAAGTCAACCTAACTGATAAAGATAACCTGATTCCTCCTTGATTTTGGACTGTCAGCATTAGATGTGGTCACATTTTCTTATATCTGTCATCTCATTTTATCAAGTCTTTCTCAAATCTTCTGCAGTTTCTCCAGACTGCTTATGTCTGTTGAATGCGGGTAATTACCAGGGATAGAGATCCAGCTCCAATTACTTACAGTTGAGTATACACAGACACACAAGCAGTTGGCTGAATGCTCCAAGCGCAACCTGAGGCCTTTGGTTTTTAAGTGAGATGTTTTGTTTTTGGCTTGTGCGTGACAAGCTTGAATTGTTTGTGTGGAAATAACAGTGCTTATAGTACGGATTAAGACCATAATCTTGAGAACCTACCATGTGTACTTGGCATTGATTTGCACTACATTCATATACATTGGATTGCTTATACTGTATTTTGGTGGGTACTAATTATTACCCCTTTTGAACAGATGAAAAATCTAAGCCTCAAAGCAGTTAAATAATTATTTAATGTCCTAAAGTCAGTAAGTGCCCAAGTAGGTCTTGTGTCTAACCAAAGTCCTTGGACTTTCGCTGAGTGACATTAAGTGAACATGTCCCCTCCCAAAAATTGTAAAAGAAAATGTGGTTTCTGGATGCACATAACAGTGATTCCTCAGCATTTAACATATTTCCTATACCAGAATATATATGGGAGGGGTATAATCACTGGTATTCACAGACAAGTTAGAGGCTCATTTTCCAAATTCTGTTCTATGAAATATGAAACCTTCCCCAAGGATGATCCAGGGAGTAAATTTGTTCAAAGAAGTTTAGAAAACAACAATAACATGTTCTATTCCTTACTGGATATTTCATTCCAGCTCAATGAAATCTCTGAGAAATATTGAGGTAAAGAACCTTTTAAAAACTTGTCTAATATTTCAGACACATACACACACATACATCTATTATATCAATATTTTGCTTGATATCAATGCTCTGTGGAATATAGTTAGAGAAATACTGGGTTAAGCCTAATGTTTTTGAAATTATATTTTATAAGGCTGGACTCTTAACTCTGTATCACTTTGGTATGTCAGGAGTAGAAAATGAAAACTTGGCTTATTGTGCTGTGAATTCCTGAATCTTCTTTAATTCCCAGGGAAGGGATCCTGATTGGTAAGGAGCTGATAGTAATAGAGAAAGCTCAGACTCTACTAATCCCTTCTTCTAGGTAGCATTACCTAGGAGTCCGGTATTGTCCTTCTAGAAATGCATTAAGTGTAACTCTGCCTAGGCTTTCAGTAGAGATCTCTACTTCACTTCCTTTTGAATTTACAATCTAGAAGTTTCTGCATATGCAAATTCCTATCTACCAAACATCTGTATTCTTTTATAATATACGTGATTTATATGAATGTGTGTACGTATATATGTATTTATTTAACTTTCCCTAAAATAGCTTATCAAAAGAGATTGTCAAGTACCACATGTTCTTTCTCATATGTGGAAGCTGAATAAAAAAAAAGCCAGCCTGAATGTAGAATAGTGATTACTAGAGTTGGGAAGGGAGGGGCAATGTAGAAAAAGTGGATAAAGGGAGGTATGTGTCTACTGAAATATCACACTGAACCCCACTAATATATACAGTTAATACATGTCAATAAGAAAACAAATATTGCCTGGCGTGGTGGCGCACGCTTGTAATCCCAGCATTTGGGAGGCTGAGACCTGAGGATCCGGGTTCGCGGCCAGCCTCAGCTACCTAGTGAGGCACTCCGCAACTTAGTGAGACTCAGTTTCAAAATAAAGAATAAAAATAGGGCTGGGGGTGTTGCTTGGAGGTAGAATGCCCCTGAGTTCAATCCCCAGTACCACAAAAAAAAAAAAGAAAACAAATATTTATATAATTAATGTGCACAGCTAAACACATGTCAATAAAAAATAAAACTATGATTATCTTGACTTTTATCTTATAGGGCACTCACAGCTGATTCATAGTATGGTCCCAAATGAACTTATCACTTGAGAACCAGCTGTAATTTGTTAGTATTTGCATTTTAAACATGGTAATATGTAAAGATTTAATACAAATGGATGTATTCAGTAAGTCTAAATATGAATCATGAATTACTTATATACAAATTTCATAAACAATTTTTAAAAAATAAAAGTATGAGAAGAATTTTCACCAACAAGGTAGGAAAATAATCCCCCCAATTTTCTTGTAACTCAAAGATTAAACTATAAAAGATTTTGCTAAATGCATTACTCTGTTTCTCAAAAGACATCATCTATAAAAAGATATCTCCTGACTCTGTTTTAATTAGTTCTGTTGTCTTTGTGAAACTGGAAATAGTGTATACTATTTGGAAAAACTTTTGAAGAACATACAGGCACTTGTATTGGATTTAGAATGTAGTCCTTCTGTGAAGCTCTGGCAAAAAAAAATGTAGATGAGCCCTTGTAAATTAAAACCTTATGCCTCATGTGCTTAAAGGGGCCTCGCTGAGTGCTAACATGTAGGGAGCTGAGTTTGCAAACATTTTGGTACAGAAAGAAATTTTAGGAGAACAAGTAAAACTTGTGCTTCTGTAAGTGAGCATTTTTTTCTCCCTTCTGGAAAACTATGGGTAAATAGTGTTATACATCTTTTAAAGTTATAGTCTGATCAAATTGTTTTCCTTTTCTTTGTTTCTTGCTTTAACCTGAAATCCTCTGGCTGAAGGCAAACAGGAAGTCAATCCAGTTTCTAAAGTGTTGGTACAAATTCTTAAAATAACATTTTTCAGAATTATGATCAAGAGCAATTGGAGCATGTGCCCTGGGCACTTTCATTTCAAATATGACAATATTTTTTGGCTAGGGTAAAGAAAAGCACTGGGTTATTTGTGCCTTATTAGAAACCTAAGACTGAAGATATCCTAGTACCGAGAGAGAGAGAGAGAGAGAGAGAGAGAGAGAGAGAGAGAGAGAGAGAAGAAGAAGAAGAAGAAGAAGAAGAAGAAGAAGAAGAAGAAGAAGAAGAAGGAAGAAGAAGAAGAAGAAGAAGAAGAAGAAGAAGAAGAAGAAGAAGAAGAAGAGATTTTTCCTTATGAAAGTAGTCATCAGATCATATTACCTGACTTAGTCTTCACAACTTTGATGCAGGAACCCTCATTCAAGATGCAGAAATGGAGCCTTAAGAAGTTGACTTGCCTGTTAAAGGGAAAACAAAGACTCAAATGTAGTTGCCACATGCATTATCTCAGCTGCATGCCAAAGAAAACAGACACATCCCATGGCTTTTGTAGCCTAATTAAAGTTCATTGGGAAATACAGAATTCTTCCAAGAACCTAGCTCTAAGATAGTCATCTGGATCTTTTGGTCTAAAGGATATCAAACACCATAAGGGCAATGTCAGAAGGCTTTTTCTTACACTTAATCATGATTTTTAAAAAAAGGTTGTAATGATGAGTGAGTCTTGGTTCATCAAAGTGTGTCTGTTGGGAGGTAAAACAATGGACTCATGTATCGCTTCCTTGTGATCTGAACTGAACCAGGTGTAGCTCCTAGGGGGATGTACTCTCCATTCTCACATTTATTTCTGCATCTGGAGAAAAGCCTGGACAGTGGAGTGTTCACCTGTGCTGGTAAAGGGCATGTGGTTTCTTTTATTATGGAAAGCCTGTCTTGCTTTACTGAGCCTCAGTTTCCTCATTTGTAAAGAAGAATGATAATCTAATGGATATTGCTCATCTTGCTGACTTTAATATATGGTAATCGTGAGCACAACAAAGAGGTATGTGTGCTTACATTTGAAAGTCAGAGTATTAATCAATAAGCTAGTGCATTTGTTAAAACTCAGTGCATTGATTTTAGGAATCTCTGCATTATTGATCTGATAGGATGGAATGCAACTGCAGTTCATTTCATCCCAGGGCTTTAATTTTCAGCTTTCATTTCCCCCTCGGTTCTCTTCAGCACAAAAGTAAGAAGAATCTCTGTCTAGGCGGGCTAGTGTGCTTCCCCTTGCAGCCTGTGATGTCTGTGGAGGTCATAGGACATTTGTTTGTAGCAGGCTCTTTCAGATTAACCCAGAACTTTTAGCTTAGGAAGAAAACCAACTTTAAAATTATTAGAAACTACATATGTATTTGAAAAATATGCTCACATATCAAGATTGGTTCTGATGATTTTGATATGGTTAAATATCCCCTTTTGCCCCATTTTCACTCCTATACCCATTATTTTAAAAATGTTTCATATACCCATAGCTATGTAAAAAGTGCCCCAATTTTAGCATCATAATATTATATACATTATACCTCTAAGCTACACCTCTAGCACTTTTTATTTTATTTTGAAACAGGGTCTCACTAAGTTGCTATGGGTTTCCCTAAGTTGCCGAGGCTGTCGTTGAGTCTGCAATTCTCCCAAACACTGGGATTACAGGAATGCACCACCACTTCCAGCTTATTCATTCTATTATTGTCCTAATTCCTGGGACCAGGAACATGGACAGAGACAATGGGAATGACTCCTCTTATTCCACAAAGTCAGGAAACTCAGCTGAAAAGACTAGCAGCTAGGGAATGACTCATTAGGCAGTCGAGGGCTGAAATAATTGGGGCTAGACGATCTACTTCCAAAGTACCTAGCCCACTTGTCAGCCAGAGAGCTTATGACCTCTCAAGCATAGAAGCCTTAAGGTAGTCACAGACTTCTAATGCAGTGGCTCAGGGTTCCAGCAAACAATGGGGAGGCTACATGTTTTTGGCTTAGGCATGGAAATTGCATAGTGCCACTTGCAAATATTCTGATGATCCAAGCAGTTCACAAGCTTGACCAGAAGCTGATGCAGAAGATATGCACAGCACCTCAGTAGGAACAGTGTCTAATAATGTAGAGCAAACTTTAAACACTACCATGCTCAGAAATCTGACTTACAGTATATGATGATTTTAAATTATGGGGCTAGAGAATCACTGTAATCATAACATTTATGGAATATTCACTTATGTGCTAGTTGATTCTCATATCAATCCGTTTCATAGAAGAGGAAAGTGAGGCTGGCTTAGAGAGGTTAAGGAACTGGTCACACCTTAAGGAACAGGAAAATGGAGATTTGAACCAAGTCTCTCTGGCTATAGCATAAAAGAGCTTAAACATTGTGTTACATAATTCCTCTTTAACAAACTAGAATAAATCCATTCGTGAACTGTTAAAAACGTTTAAGATACAGCTTCTCACAAATATTGAGAAATATCTTGATAAAATTGTTACTAAAACAGACTTGGTGGCCTTGGACCTACAGCAATTGAATAAAATGCCTTGCCTCTACGTAGACACCTACACCTTGGCAGAGTGTTTTCCTGACAGGATTGGGCAAGCCCCAACTAGCAGAGCTGAAACCACCCCTGGGAAGAATAAGGTGCGTCATGAGGCCCAAGGCTTATGGTATTGTGACTGCTGGGAAATCAGGCTTTTGTCCTTGATTCTTAGCTGACTGTCACCTTGCAGTTCAGAAATGGTTTCACATCCAGAATTTGGCTGTTATTAACACATATTCCAATGCACAGTTGTCTCATCTTTCATGACAATTAGAAAGTAGATTGCTGAAGCTCAGAAATACAAAGCTCCCATTTCTTAAACTCAATTTTCATACATCAGAACAAGTTATCTAGCAGGTTCTTGTCTTACCAAATATATAAAATTACAATGAGACTTGCCTCCGTGATAAATTAAAAACCTGTGTCTTGCAGGAGCTCTGCTTCTTACTAAAATACCTTGGAATGCTCACTCTAGAGTGTAACCCTTGTGCTGCCAGCCACAAAGTGCTAAGGGCATGGGGAGTAGGTGAGCTCTGTGGCTTTTGAATCAATCTGGATACTGGAATTTTAACTCTGCCAGCCCTATTTCCAGTTTCTCTCATATGTGGAAATTGATATAGACAGGGAATGGGGTTTCCTTATCTCCTCTTTCCTACCCACTCTCAGCTGCAAGTAGCTGTCATAGCTATTCTGTCCTCCCACGCCCACCACCAGAGATTGCTAGCATTGGTCCTACTGTGTAGCTGCCCTCTATGATGGACCACATGGTCCTGCAGTGACTGCTTCCCAGAGCTACCATCCCCAGCTTCTGAATTGCTCAAGCTTAGGAAGGTTTTTCCTGACTATGGTAAGAAATATTCTTTAGCCAGTCTTGGTATTCAAAGGTTAACAGGGTCTTTGTACTTTACTCTTTCTACTCTCACATACTAAAAGATATTTCTTAAATGTTGAGTTAAGTGACTACCTGGGCAAGTCAATCAAAGTTTCCAATTTAAAGTATTCTTTACCAACATGAAACCCAAACCCATATTGGTCCCTCAACCCTCCCATCCAGCCAAAATTCTTTCCTAGAGCTGCACCAGTCTTGTATTCCCATCGATTCATTCATTCCTTAATCATTTATGGAGTATACTGACCACGTGCCAGGAATTCTGCTTGGTGCTCAAGATACAATACCAAACAAGGCAGCCACGTTTCCTGTCTTCCATTCTATCTCCAAAACAGGACATTGAACAAATGCTTTACTATTCATTCACACATGCATGCAAGAGTTCATTCCAGTTGGTATAAATTAAGTCTTTTGGTTGAGAGTCATAGATAACTCTGGATAGCTTCATCAAAGAAAGGAATGCATGGGAAAGACATGGCCATGTATAACAGTACCCAAAGAAGAGATAAACAAGTGCATGAACCAAATTAGCTGTACCTCTTTGGCAGGAGTTTATGAATCTTCCTTCAGATACGCTTCATTAATGTGACTTAGTTATCAACAACTCCAAGTCAGCTAACAGGGAATGTCATTGCAGAACTTGAGTGGCTGCCTTTGGACTAATTGGTCTGGGCCAGAGATACTGATCTTAAAGGACAATAATGGCTGTTGGGGACCACTCCTGAGTTAAGACCCCAGAGAAGAAGTTAAGGAATCTCTGCAAATTGTTTATACAACAGAAGGAGGAGCTGCCCCAAGGGTGTCTCAGCTAATTTGGGGAAGGGGGTGGGATGGAAGAAAGTTTCACTGTGGATGAGAAATACAATCCTGTCACCCAGAAGATAAAGAGGATTTATCTAAATTAAAAGGAAAAGTGAAGGAAGGAGAAAGAGTGAGAAATCATGATAAATAGACAAATGATGTCTGCAAAATCTCAGAGGAAAGAAGGAATAAAACTTTAAAGACTGATGAGAGGGCTGGATTCTAGTCAGGGGCATATCTTAACTCTGGTGGACTGAAAGTTTTACCTTGAACTTGTCATTTGTGGAGTATACTGACCATGTACAAAAGTAGCTCTCCCAGGAAGCCAGTAGGAATCCTGGTGGCCAGTAAGAGCACTCCTGGATGTCTAGAGCTGACTGTTCGATAGTGTCAATGATAAGTCAGTGACACTTCTGATTTATGGTTGACTTTGTGTTTCAGAAATGGCCATTTTCTTTGCAGAAATATATTGCCTTTTCTTTTGGAAAAAAAGGATTGATTAAAATTCACTTCACCTACTTTCTCCAGATCTTATAGAAATGCCATCCAATCTTTGTATCTATAAAAGAGACCTATATAAATTCTAACTGAATTTTAAATAGATTTTAAAGCAGCTGTTGAGTTCTAAGAGTCTATAAAATTATTTTTCTATTAACCTAAGGCCAGAAATAAAGCTGTTTTGCTCTTCTGGAGAAATAATAACTATTAGGAGTTGCATAAGATGAGATTCTGACCCACATTTATTAACACTGTAAGGAATAATTCCCAACAGATATTGTGATAACTATGGTGATTAGAGCTGAGAAAATGTGGAGGTTTGTGGTGAACTAAAGGTGGCCAAAAATTCCTTGCTGTTTCTCCCCAGCCTGAGGTGGAGTTTACTTTCCCTCCCCTTGAATCTGGGTTGGGCTCAAGATTTGCTTTGAAAACAAAGTAGAATGAGGAGGAAGTAAGACTTTGCTGGTTCTAGCCAGGCCTTAGCTTCAAAAGGCAACTGCTTCCATGTTTGTGCTCTTAGAAGCCAGCTGCCATGCTGTCAAGAAGCTCTAGAAGACTGCTGGATGATGAGGGGGCCCAGGAAGCCCTGGAGGTGGAGGCGCCATCTTGTGAGTCCAGTACCAGCCAGGTCTAGCTGCACATGATCTCAGCCACTTGCTGTGGAGAGAACTGTGGAGCAGAAGTTTGGTTAGCTTAAGCTATTCAGCTTTGGAGTTTTGTTATACAGTGATATGCAGTGGCTCCAAAACTGGTTCCATGTAGGGGTTTTTTTATTTCTTGGGTAGAAAGTAGATTTTTAAAATTGGTGTCATCATTGTCTCCTCCTTCTCCTCCTCCTCTGCTTTTTTGACTTTTGTTTTGTTTTGTTTTAGTAATACTTTAAAATTATTTTGCTAGCCAGGCGTGGTGGCGCATGCTTGTAATCCCAGCATTTGGGAGGCTGAGACCAGAGGATCCAGGTTCTCGGCCAGCCTCAGCTGCTTAGTGAGGCCCTCCGCAACTTAGTGAGACCCTGTTTCAAAATGAAGAATAAAAAACAGGGCTGGGGGTGTAGCTCAGAGGTAGAATGCCCCTGAGTTCAATCCCCAGTACCTCAAAAATAAATTTAAAAAAATTATTTTGCTAATAATTAATACAAAAATCACCTGCAAAAAATAACTCTTCCTCTCACCTCTTTCTCTTAGTTACCCAGTTCCATTCCCAGACACAACCACTTTTGGCAGATCTTAGGTATAAGCACAAACATATGCATTATCTTTTCTTCCAACTTTTTTTTACATGAAAAGGATGTTATTTTTCATGTTATTTTATACCTTCCTCTCATCACTTACCAATATATTTTGAAAGTAGTTCCATACCCAACATGCATAAGCTGTCTTATTCTTTTTAACAACTACACAATAACCTACTACAGGATGTACACTAATTTATCTAACAAGTACCCTGGTATCTATCATGTTATACATATCCAAATATATGAATATATCTTAGAAATGAAATTGTTGGGCTAAGGAATATGTCCATTTTTAATTTGATATCTGATATAAAATTATAATCTCATTGACAAAAAGTGAGAATGCCTGTATCCTTATGTGTGAGCTAACACAGCTAGAATGAATTCTTCTATTGTTTGTTATAGTTTTACAGTTGATTCTTTAAACTTTTCTCATAATTTTACCTCTTTTCCTTTGCTATTTTGTATTTCATTTCTTTCTCTTATCTAATTTTGTTTGCTAGTACTTTCAAAAGAATATTGAATAATACTGGTGATATTGAACAGAAATGCCCTATTCTGTTTGTGGTTAAAGGGACTGGTACAATGGCATTCTACTATTGAGTTATACCCCCAGATCTATTTGATTTTATTTGGAAACAGAGTCTTACTAAGTTACTGCACGCTGGCCTCAAACCTGTGATCCTCCTGTCTCAGCCTTCCAAGAACTGAGATTACAGGCGGTGCCCACTACACCAGCCTATAGTTGTCTAAATCTAATGAGAATATATGTACTGTTTTTCTGTTAAAATAAAGTTGAAAAGAAGAATAAGGCTGATTTTTTGAGATGAGAAGCATTTATTCTGTCATGTTAAAGACACAATATCCATCTGTCCCTCTATTCCCAATATTGAGAGTTGTTATCAAGAAAAGATGCTAAATTTTATCAATCCTAAACATCTATGGAGTAGTCAGATGAGTTTTCTACTTCAATCTATGAATATTATGAATTAAATTAATAGGTTTCCTAATTTTGAGTTATATTTCTATCTTTAGAGGAAACGCCATATACTAGTCATGCTATATTAGTCTTCAATTTTTCACTGGTTCCCAGTTGCTAATATTTTTATTTAGGGCATTACATTTTTTGAACCCACGGGCATTCTACCTTCAAGCTACACCCCCAGCCTTACTTTATTGTTTGTTTTGGAACAGGGTCTCTCTCTATGTTGCTGAGAGTCTCACTTAATTGCTGAGGCTAATTTTGAACCTGCAATCCTCCTGTCTCAACCTATCTAAAAGGCATTGCATTTTTATTTGTACATGAAATTGGTCTGTTGTTTCAAAGGAAACTTGGTAAGAAAATATTTCATCACACACAAAAGTAATAATAGTGTGAGTGAATAAATCATCAGATGAGAAATTCTAGTGAATAGAGAAAATACTGTGAATAAGGGAGGCAGCCACTTCTCCAGTGAAACAGGGACTAGAGGCAAAAATCCAGGAAATCCTAAATTGGCAGGAAGGAAACCAAAGAAGCTCACATCAGACTGTTAGATTCCAGTCAAGTAGAGGTAAAGATCTATGCAGAGGAGGAAAGTTGGTGCCTGTAATACAACCGACTTGGAGGAATATCAAATCACATATATAATAAGTACACAGACTAAGTATAAAGATATCTTAAGTCACAAATGATAATTTATTGCAAATTGTTTTTAACATTCAGAAGAGAAAATAACCCTTAGCCACTTAATAACCCTCAGCAACTTGGCAAGACCCTCAGCAACTTAGGGAGACTCTGTTTCAACAAATAAAAAGAGCTGGGGATGTAGCACAGAGGTAGAATGACCCTGGGTTCCATCCACAATACCAGGGATGGATGAGAGAGAAAGAGAGGAGAGAGGAGAGAGGAGAGAGAGGAGAGAGAGGGGAGAGAGGGGGGGGGAGAGGGAGAGGGAGAGGGAGAGGGAGAGGGAGAGGGAGAGAGAAAGGGGAGGGGAGGGAACCATATTTCTATGAAAAACATTTAATAGAGGAAGTAAAAGTTGTCAGCTGTGGCCTCTAGGATTCAATCTCTAGCTCATACATGACTCATCCAAGTGAACTTCCTTTTTATTCTTCTTTGGTGGAACAGATTCTTCAGTACAGAGCTTATAACCAGGGAGGGAAGAGGGATGCACTCCTGGATCTAGGATGATGGCTCTCTTTGGTACTTAGTATTTCTCCTCACCCATGCGGAGGGCAGCATCTGTGTAAGCAGATGGGCACACATACCAGGTGTAGCAGAAGGGACCATCTGGAAGCCCTTCTACTTCCCAGGACTCTGGAAAGTCTCTCCCATGCTCTCTCTCAGGGGATGAGAGCGGAACTTGACAATCAGTAAATGTTCTCATGTGTCCCAAATGTCTTCTGCCCCAGGAGGACTCCCTTGACTTTTATTTGTTTAAATGCTTGAGTTTAGCCATGATATCACCAGAAGCTATTAAGCTTAATATGAGATGAGATAATTTACAGGGTTTTATTAACATATAACACTGGACATGCCCTGCTTCTGCAGCTCATTATGTGGCTGACTTTGGATACGTTTATTTAATGGCGCGATCCTCAGTTTTTTCATCTGTAGAATGGCTGCTATAAAAATAGCTTCCCTCATTACTTCACTGGGCAGTTGTGTAAGGATCAAATGAGATAATGAATATATATAGCACATTGAAACTACTCTCCAAGATTGCATAAGTCACTTGGGAAAAATATCTTTTCTTACTATAATAACTCACCCCAATTCTAGGGTAAACTGGTGGGAAAAATTGGCCCTTCTTCTTTTTCCCAAGCACAAATGAAGAAAGGATTTCCTTCTCTACTTTTCAGAGGGGCCTTGTGGGACTCTGAAGGATTGACGTGTGGCTGAGCTTCAGATAGATTCTTTGGAGATATTTTCTTCCAGCAATGCTGCTAGAATTCAAACTCTTCATCATCTAAAATATGAGAACCATCAGTGCAGGAAGGATTGTTAGCTAAATAGGAAAATTTACCTGGGCCGGGTTGAGAGGCTAAACACTGATGTAGGATCAGTCCATGACTAGCACAAGAAAGACAGAAACAGCACATTTTCCAACAAATAACTATTAAAAAATTAATTAATGCAAATCTTCATTAAAAGCATGACCTTAGGATTCAGACTGTATGGATTTAATGCCCGGCTCTGCCACTTTTCAGCTGTGGGATTTTAGGCAAGTTACCTAACTTCTCTGTGTTCTCATTTCCTTACCTATACAATGAGGGTCATAATGGTCATTATGAGGATTAAGTGTGTTAATATTTATAAAGCACTTGGAACAGTGCCTGGCACATGCAAATGCTACATAAAAATTTATTTTAAAAGTTGTCTTGCAGATAGTGGGTAGAATGTCAGATAAGAGTTAAACCTCTTATGTTTGCTAATTAGAGAAGGGTCAGACCATTGATTTCACACTGGATACAAGGCTTAAGGAATCCAGGAGTCTGCAGACCTAAGTGTAAGTACTTTTAAAGATATTTTCAGCATGTAGTATAAAACCCACACATAAGTACATTACAAAGTACTTTCTTTAGACAACATCAAGCCAGTTTTTAGGTCTGTGGTTACAGATCTGATCTCAGATTGGGCAATCCATTTAACCTCTTCATCCTTCAGCTGCTCACTGTAGAAGGGCAATAAAAGATGCCGGCTTCACAAGAGTGTCCTAAGATGAAAATAAGATAATGTTTGTAAAACCCTGAGCGCTTGCTGGGAAAGGCGCCACCTAAATGCAGATTGTAATTATGAACATCATCTCATATCCTACTGGAGACTGGTTTAAATGCCATTATCTTATTAAATGACTAAAGCCAATCTTAGAAATTACAATGTTGGGGGTGGGGGGATTGGATAGTTAGGAACATGGTACCAGACAGCTTCTTGTGTGAAAGTGGTTGAGAAGGCGCCACCAGAGTCTACTGTGTTTAAACTCACTTGTAGCACTACCCAGATTCCCCTCAGGTATAGCCTGAGAGAAAAGCATAAACACTTTGCAAATGTGGCTCTCTTGGGGTTACCTTCGTGATTCCCAAGTGATTCCACAGGAATCAGGGGCAGGAAGACTTGGAGTGTAAGTTTCCTACCTAAAATTCATTAGCCACTTACAAAGCTCTTTAGAGTAGTTTACAGTTTTGTGGAATTCAATGACTTTAATCTTCCCTTGCCTATTTCAGGTTTATGTGGGATAGACACTGGCTGACAATTGTTCAATGAGTACATGGAAAAACTGAGAGAGACAGAAATCTTCCTATGAAATTCTGCTATTACTGGGGGGAGGGGCAGAATACACCAAAATGGGACACACATAAAACTGGTGATAAGCAAGATGATTTTTAGTGGTACACAGATGAATATTTTACATACACACATGTGTATATGTGTGTATATGGAAGTTAAATACAGGATGGAAAACCTGGGCATTTGTGGATTATTACTGCATAGGACAAAGAAAGATAAAGTTGATATTTGGTTGACAGTAAAGAAAAAAATGCATTTGACTTAAAGAGAAAGATTAGATAATTAATAGTAATAGAAAATAATCATGCAGTTTTTTAAAGCAAAAGTTACAACTAAAGTTGAGGAACAACCTAAAAAGAAAGATGAGAGCATCCATTTCTTGTTTTCAGTTTGTAAGTATGGGATTTAGAGCCCAGGACAGAGTTAGAGAAAAGTGATTTCTTACATCTGGATTGATCACCACTCTTTGTAAATCACTTTAAAATGCTTTCAGTTATTTTCAGGTCAAGCATAATTGTTTTTGTTTAATAGATGAAGAAAGAGACTTAATGTCCTTGAAAAGTTGAGCAATAGCAAACTGGCAAGTGAATAAAAATCTGTATATGTTGTAATACTGTTTAGGGAAAGGAATCATATGCTACGAGATTGTCACAAACTAGGGAACTATTTACTGAAACTAGCAGAAACTCATTGAACTCCTTGGAAACCCAAATGGGCAATGATGGTCCCGCTTACCCAGGGTCTCTCTTGCCGAGGGCTATGCTGGGTAAGGGGACTCTGTGGGGCTCACTTCCTCTGTTAGTTCAGGGGCATAAATCTGGACAGAGGCAACATATTGTCAGCCCAATTAGGTTTCCTCCTAATGTTTTGCTTGAGTAATAGGGTGTTAAAATTGTCTAAAAAATATGTTGTTTTCATTTAAGCATCTGAATATTTCACCTAAAAATCTGATGCTGGGTTCCTTTAAAGTCAGGCAAGACAAAGTCTGAGTTACTACCTAGCTAGCCTCCAGCTGGGGCTCTCTCCAGTGTGATGCAGCCTTTCAGGGACTCATATCTTGATCACTCATTTGCCTTGTTGAGCCCAGCTGCAGGGAGCCTGCCTACAAACCACCGGCAACTCCAACTGATTGCTTTCCCTGGGGAGTGATCAAATGAACACAGTAGGCACGCTCCTAAAGTGTGGAAAACCCAAGTTGGGGCAGAACTTAAGGTTAAATATTACAATAAACACAATTTAGTATGTTGTCTGCAAAATATTTTTACTTCTTTGGCTGTTGATAAAATCCTTGCACATTAGTTGCCATTAGCACCACAGCTTTGAGAAATAATCAGGTAGAAATCCCCATCCACATTTTACTGATTAAGAAATTAAACATCCAGAATGGAAATAAGTTTCCTGGCAGCGAAACCAGAGACAGGGTCTGAGCCTGAATAATCAATCTTTCTTTCTTTCTTTCTTTCTTTCTTTCTTTCTTTCTTTCTTTCTTTCTTTCTTTCTCTCTCTCTCTCTCTCTCTCTCTCTCTCTCTCTCTCTCTCTCTCTCTCTCCTCTTCCTCTCTCTCTCTGTCTCTCTGTCTATCTGTCTCTCTCTCTGTCTCTCTCTCTCTCTCATCAGTGCATTGTAATTATACATCATGACTGGATTCAGTCTGGGTCCCATCCCTCTACCTCCTCCTATCCATACAAAATATTGAAATTGGAACTGATAACTTCATATATGAACATAGGGTTATTTGAATTGTTTCCTTCATCATGTCTCCCCTTTCACCTCCCCACCTCCCTCCCCAAATCCCCTTCCATTATTCATCTAGTATCTCCACTAAAATCCTGGCAGGGTGGGAGAGAGACAGGAGAGGGAAAGGTAAGAATGTGACCTCAGGGAAAGGTGGCCTTGGGCTGGAAGGGGGAAGAAGCTCTGAAGCATTAACTGTACCACAGAATGTGCCTGGGTAGAGACAGGTGCCCCTTATCAATCATTTGTCTGTGCCCTCTCCCCACTGACCTCCTGGGCGAGAGGGTTCCTTTGTTGGCCTAGGACAATTTTCCCAGAAGTGGAGGCCCCCATGGTCTTCAGCTGGGGACACTCAAAGCAGCTGGGGGAGGGCTCACTGGTAAGTAGAATCTGGGAGGAGGCATCACAAGAACATCTTCCTCAAATACTAAACACACACTGCCAGGGAGAGCCAACTAATAGCACTCTCCTCCAGCATGGTGCACGTACATGACCTGTGCATGATGCTTCAGGAGATGGTGGTTCCAGAAAACACACAAAGGTTCTTTCCCAAACAAGGTAGCTCTTAGTCTACATTTTGAAAATCCAAAAGGAAACAGTCCCATCTTTATAAAATGTTTTATAGCGAATTGTGTGCAAATCATGGAAATAATTTAAAGTTAAAAATCTAAGAATTTGAGCCGGGCGTGGTGGCGCACGCTTGAAATCCCAGCATTCGGGAGGCTAAGACCGGGTATCCGGGTTCGCGGCCAGCCTCAGCTACCTAGTGAGGCCCTCTGCAACTTAGTGAGACTCGGTTTCAAAATAAAGAATAAAAAATAGGGCTGGGGGTATAGCTCGGAGGTAGAATGCCCCTGAGTTCAATCTCCAGTACCACACAAAAAAAAAAAATCTAAGAATTTATGGATCAAGACATAAAAAAATATGCATATAGGTAACATACATAAGACATATGTATATTCATATATGTTTCAATGTAAATATAGATACAAGATGCACTTGTTCGTGTTTGTCTGGAGAAAAAAATATCTTGCCCCAGAAATAGAAAAGCTTTGTGTTCAAAGGGTTTAGAAAGTAAATTCTCCTTCAACAGAGCCTACCCCCCTTGGGCTTTGTCATAAGAAGGAAGAAATAATTTCCAAGAAATATCAGGTTGTCCTTCTGGCATATTCCTACTTTGTTCTAAAACAATCTGAGCTCAGAAGTACATTTCATCAAGTAGAGAAGTATAGGCTTTGCTAAGTGTGAACAGATGAGAAGAAAAAAATGGGAAATGAATCTGAGATGGTATAAAATAAGGTTATATTTTTAACCTTTAAAAATTTTTTAGATAGAGATTTTACATAATCCTCCTTAGTAAAGGATGCTAATCATGTGTATATCCCTCATGATGGGAAACTGTCAACATTAGCAATCGTGACAAATTAAGGAAAAAATAAACAAGCAAAAGTCCAAGGTAAAGTACAGTTTATTTTATTTCTTCCCTGACTTCTTTCCATAACACCTTGGAGATACCATTCTGAAGCTATTATCATAACTGAATATTTTACATAATGGAAAGCACAGGCACCTCAGATCTCCTTTTGCATGACAAATGTTTAATTAGAAAAATAATAGGATGGAAATGAAATTGGTATTTACTATGACTGGAACAGAGAATTGTCCTAGAGAAGAAAATTCAGTTTTAATTCACCAAAGGCAAAAAGAAAAAGGGGTGGAGGAGGGGAAGCAAGCAAGAAAGAAAAGAATCTTAAATGAATGCTGGGAAGAAATCAGAGACTAAAGTATATGGCTTGTGCCCATAATTGGGGTAGAATCAATCTCTCTGTCTATTTGTGTCTTACACACACACCCAAAGTCCAACATAATATTAATGATATTTTTAAAAAGAATGTTATATGTGATCTTTAAAGTACTTAAGTAGAAAAAGTCCTTCTTAATTGCTTCTTTAAAAAGAAGTCAGGGCTCTAAATGTTGCATCTCCATCAGATTAGATAAAGTCTACAGCAAATTAGCATACGGTCCAATTCTGCACTGCATTAGCAACCTAATTATAACTGTGAAATAATTCAGTGTGGAACCATATGCTAAAATATGATAATTTGTATTGTATGGCTTTGGAAGAACTAGTTGTGTTTCCCCTGCCTTTCTGAGTCATTGTTGATGGTTTGTTGTCTTTGGTCAGTGAGAGTCAGAGTTCATAAGACACTTCCTTATCACAGAATATGAGAGTTACAGAATTGCGCCTTATTACATTTGTAGATATCTATTCCTTTAACAGGAATAATCTTGCATAGCTAAAGCAGATAAGTTTCCACATCAGTTAGGTCTCTGAATCTCTCATTTCTCTCAGTCCTGCTGTTCTGAGTGCTTGGTACTGAGTTGGACTTCTTGTATGATGTGCAGCAATTCCAAAGATGCTTTGTGTTAAAGGACTCAGTTCTCATGAGCTGGTGCTCTCAGGTAGGTACGACTGTCTTTAGGAGTGGCCATCCAAACCTGGTGCTCTATGGTAGATTCCATGGCTGGTGCAGGAAGGGGGACCAGTGCATAGGGAGGGATAATGAACGGAAAGGCCATCAACACAAACCGGCATCCCTCTGCAACTCTTTCCCTGGCTCACCTGTGGGGCTGCCTTGGATGGTCATTGTGAAGTGCCCCTACTCCTCAGCAAGCTATCCAATCTCTTTGCACCCCAATATCCCATTGTGAGAGGAGGCTTTACAGCTTATCATTTGCTGTAAAGGTTCAATGAGAAGATGTGGGGCTCACTCAATCCCTAGCACCAGGAGGACTCAATTTATGTTCATTTATTCATTTCATTACTATTATTATTATTTTATTTTTTATTTTTTGTGGTACTGGGGATTGAACTCAGGGGCATTCTACCTCCGAGCTACACCCCCAGCCCTATTTTTTTTTCTTATTTTTTATTTTGAAACCAGGTCTCACTAAGTTGCAGTGCCTCACTAGGTAGCTGAGGCTGGTCGCGAACCTGGATCCTCTGGTCTCAGCCTCCCGAATGCTGGGATTACAAGCGTGCGCCACCACGCCCGGCTTATTTCATTACTATTATTATGAACCTGATTTCAAGAGTTACAACTCTAAATATTTTGTGTGTGGGGGGGGGGGTACTGGGGATTGAACTCAGGAGCATTCTGCCATTGAGCTACATCCCCAGCACCTTTTATTTTTTATTTTGAAACAGGATCTTTCTAAGTTACTTCACACTGCCCTGGGATTACAGGTGTGTGCAGCCACACCCAGCTGATAAAATGAATACAACTTTACATGAATTCTTTCAGATCTGAAGCACATTTTTCAATAGAATAAAGTCAATTTTATCAAATCACATCATTCAATTGTTATTCCAGTTACAATCTCTCATCATATTAAAAGTTCAGTAGTTTTCTACCTCCTATTAATAAAAATTAATCTCATTTAGAACCCTGATTAAAAAAATAAAATCATTAAAGCATGCAAAAACAATTGGCATAATGGATCATTTTGGGATGATGGAAATGTTTAAAAACCCACTGGTGATGGTCACACAACTCTGTAAATTTACTAAAAATCATTGAATTGTATACTTAAAACAGATGAATATTAAAACCATCTAAAAATGTACATGAAGCCTACATAGTTTTTCAAATTAAGTAACAAATGTATAAAATTCTTTTTTGAAGATATGCACAAAAAGTAGAAAGCCTTGGGTTACTTGTTAAAATGTTGGACCATATTCTATTAGGCATACTTCATTTCATTGTAGCTGATGTCATTAAATTGATACCACAGTTTTGTTAGTTTTGGTTTTGTCTTCTTTTTAACATTTGTACTTTTTCTAGGATGAGGATAAATTAAGATCATCAAATGGGAGAAGTCATTAAGATTATTAGCTATTAATTACATTGACTTCAAAATGATACACTGTAGGCTCTCACCTGATTGGAACGTCGGCGGCCTCCTAACTCTCTCACGGTGTGCTACTCGGTTTGTCTCCTGAGCCTCAGTTTGTGAAGTGAGGATGATCTACTTCATAGGACTGTTATGGGAATTAAATAGTGTCAACACATGTCATAATTAACATACGTAGTAAATGTTCAAGGTATTTTACCTATTTCTACGGCTACTACTACTATTATTGTTGTTGTTTTGTGTGTGTGTGTGTGTGTGTTACTGGGGCTTGAACCCAGAAGCATTCTTCCTCTGAGCTACACCCTCAGCCCTATTTTATTTTATGGTGTATTTATTTCTTTGTGGTACTGAGGATTGAACCCAGGGGGCATTCTACCTCTGAGCTACACCCTCACCTCTATTTTATTTTTTATTTTGAAAAAGGGTCTCACTAAGTTGTGGAGGGCCTCACTAAGTTGCTGAGGCTGGCCTCAAACTTGTGATCCTCCTATCTCAGTCTTTCAAGTACCGGGATTACAGGAATGCACCACCACACCTGCCTTATTTTTTAATTTTAAAACTAAGTTGCTGAGGGTTTCACTAAGTTGTTGAGGCTGACGTCAAACCTGAGACCCCCAAATACTGAGCCTCCCAAATACTGAGATTACAGTCATCCACCTGTTCTAATGTTGCAGGCAGTATTACACACACCTCTTACATGATTCTCCTTACCTGGGTATAGCTCCTATTGTATGATTGACTTGCATTCACATCATTGTTTCAAATTGTGAACTTCCTGAAGGCAAGGACTGTGTTGTCCTAGTCATTTTTGAATCCTGAGTGTCTAGCATTGTGCCCAACACTAAGTGGGTGTTCTGTTTGGGTTTGTTTGCTGGGGAGACACAGCCCTGAAAATACAGCTGAGGTGAGAAGGAGAAGATGTGTTCAGTCATGCAGAGGGGATGCTTTTGCAGCCACCACCAGGAATGTAGGAGAGGAGATGGAGCTTAAGAGGGCCAGGAACCCTGCTATGTGCCCAAGTGGTCAAATGCAGAAGCCATTGGAGGAGTGTGGGCAACAAGACCCAGGGACTGGACAGTGAGCCTACGATTGCAGCATGTCCTCCTTCTCCCCCTGAGAAGGGAAGTCCTTTAGATTTATCCTGACCAGAGTTGAGAAGAGAGGCAGGAGGCAGGGCAATTTCTCATTAACAAAAATAAGTTTATTTGAAAAAATAACCTGGAAAATCAGCAAGTCATTCTCTACTCCACATTTTCTTTTTATAACTTGAAATACTGTGAAAAGGATGTATTCTTTTGTTGAAAATTCCACCCTGATGGTCCACAGTGAACGGGACATCTCGTTGATGCATCCTGCATTACAGCTTTGTGGTTCCAGATTTTTACTCTGAAGAAAGAAAACAAGTTCTGAGATGGCCCATGGACCTCTGAATTGATCTGCATGGGTCTGTGTCTGCCCCAGATTAGCCCTAACCACACAGAACAGAGTGACATGTTGAGAAAAATAAAATAAAATCAGCAGAGACAAGCCTATTTTCTGCTTGTGAGTCAAGAGATTTACGTGCATCTTTTATGGGGCATTCCTGGTTTGGGCATTTTTCCATGTGACCAACAGAAAGAAAACAGAGTTGGACAAACAGAAAGGCAGGAAGTTCTGAGAGCTGCTTCATGGTTATTGTTACTAGGGAAACCGATTCTTTAGTATTCATGTGTTCAGCAGACAGCCACACTGCATCTCTGAGGCTGAGCTGGCATCACAGAACGCAATGAGGAAGAAGAGGGGATGAAAACAGCCAGACAGATAAATATGGAAGCTGTTTAAAAATATGTTGGCAATTTAGTCATCAACTGTGGTTTCTAGTGGCTCTAAAAATGAGATCGTTGCCAGCATCAAATAATTTAAAGAATGATCAGGAGCTTGTCTTCCTACTGCCTTTATATTAGCATATTCACGTACTATTACTCACTGGGAAGAAAAGCTTCTCTGGAGGGGACAAAGATTCTTGAAATTTAGTTCCACTTTGAGAAAATCATTATTGCATGAAAAGAGCCTCTGAAACTTATCTCTATCTGTTCTCCCTATTCCCCAAAGCCTTGTCCTTGGTACCTAAAGATGGGGGTGTCAAATGTAAATGATCTCAAAGGTGACATTTTCTCTAGTAGAGAATGGGAACGTTTATCATATTTGCTGAACATGAGTCCTAAATACAAAAGAAGTCAATCCCACAGAAATCAGAATCCCACAAGGATACCCATAATCCCATCAACCAACCTATGGGTGGCGATTAATTAGTGGGTAGCAAGGATCTTCCTTTTCAGCCAGCATTCTCACTGCAGTGACCCAAAGTACCTGACCACAAAACTTAGAGGAAGGAAGATTTATTTGCTAATGGTTCTGGAGATTTCAGAGTTTTCCATGTTAGGTCAGGTTACATTGGTAGAGCTCAGGGCATGGTAGTGGGAGGCAGAGAGTGGGAGAGAGCAGGTGCTCTGTTCTCATATCATGAAAGTCGGAAGCAAGAGGATTGAAGGACACAAGCACCATCTTTAAGGTCATACCCCCACTCACCCACCTCCTCCAGCCACACCCTACTTACCTGGGTTATCACCCAGTAAATCCATTACAATGGACTTATTTATGGGTGAGATTACAACCCTCATGATTTGATTGCATCACCTTTGAACATCAACACATGAGCTTCTTCAGGGAACATTCTATATGCAAACCATAACATCATCAGAATATGAAAGATCAAAGCTAAGAAATATGGAACCCTGAGTCACTGACACAGACTCTCTGAGGGAAGGAGATGGACTTGAAGGAGCTAGGGAAGAGAATCTGCTTCTTACCCCCCATTCCTCCCACCCTGTCTCTCTCTCACACACACACACACCACCACCACCAATCATTAACACAATGTTCAATGAGCTTTTGTGGCTATTTCTCTAGTGAGAATATGGACAAGGGGATAGGTAAGAACCCTTTCAGTTATTGAAAAATTATCTAAACTATTTCCTATGTGAAGAATAAAGTGTGCTATCCCTTTCATCTCTATCTTTATGACTGAGAGGAAATCATTGAGTATTCTGGAGCATCTCCTGGCTGAGAGGTACTAACATCCACCGAGCTGGATACATTACTATTAATATCTTAAGGCAGGGCTATATCACTGACATTCTTTTCACAAGATCGATCAGTATTACTTGGACACCATCTGCATTCCTCTGCTGGATATGGTGAGAGATGTAGAGATGAGAATGCTGTAGCCTCAGAACTCAATGAAAAATATAAATCTAAGCAGATCACATCATATATATATATATATATATATATATATATGTATATATATATATACATATATATATATATATATATATATATATATATATATATATATATGTATATTTGTGTGTGTGTTACTAGGGATTGAATCCAAGGACATTCTACCTCTGAACTACATCCTCAGCCTTATTTTATTTTTTAATTTTTAAACAGTGTCTCACTAAGGGTCTCGCAGAGGGTCTCGCTAAGTTGCTGAGGCTGGTCTTGAACTTGAAATTCTCCTGCCTCAGCCTCCCAAATACTGGGATTACAGGTGTGCATCACCACACCCATTTCTTCATAGTCGTAAAATGTGTATTGTGATCTGAATTTCCCCAACCCTTACCCATCTCTCCAGCTTCTTCACCAGTGGACCTCTAACCCATTCCATTCCCAACCTTGGCTTCTTCCAATTAATCTGCTCCTTCACCCTGTCTCCTAGATCTCACTTAAGTAATCACTTCTTATGGGAGCTTTTCCTAATTTCCTAGGGCAGGCCTCTTGCTATATCTTCTCATTGCACCCTCTTTTTTCCCTTTATTGTAGTAATTGTAAGGTTTTTTTCATTCATTTTGCTTTTGTGATACTGGAGATACTGGAGATTGAAACCTCTGAGCTACACCCCCATCCCTTTTTCTTTAAATTTTTTGTTCTGAAATGGTCTCACTAGGTTTCTGAGAGTCTTGCTAAGTTACTGAGGCTTGTCTTGAACCTGTGATCCTCCTGTTTCATAGCCTCTCAAGTGGTGGCATGCACCACCATGCCCAGCTTCATTTTTATTTTGAAACAAGTTGTTGGGAATCTCTCTAAGTTGCTAAGGTTCATCTTCAGTCTGAGATTCTCCTGTCTCAGAACAGTTATAATAAAATGTACAGTGTATAATAAAATTATAACTCAGTACAGTTATAATAAAATGGGAGTACTTATGATGGTCTAGTGAAGTAACCTGAAGGTACACAGCAAAGGATCCGAGGTGAGCTAAACTAAGAGAAGACCAGTGGTTCAGTTGTAAGGATATGGAATTGCAAGCTGGAAACAAGGTGAGAGGAAGTGGGAACCATCAGGAAAAGGCCCTGGTACTTGCTAAGGATGCTGTGGTCTAGATCCTGAATGCAGAAGAGACCAGTGTGTCAGGAGAGGGCTTCCGAAGATTCCCATGGCTCTATCAGGGAGCAGGATTTGGAGGGGGATGAATCACTTGAAGCTGTTTGGGTGGAAGTGTTGAATGCTTTAGTCTCTTAGAGGCAGTGGAAATACCAATGCTCATGCCCAATCAAGTTTATAGCTGACTAGACTGTAAGAATTATCAGTTACTCCAGGTATTCTGTGAGACACAAGTGTTTTGATTTAATTGGTTTAATCTCCGAAAACCAATTATCTTTCTCCACAAAGGATTTTGTTTGCAGGTATGTGTGCTAGGGTCCCTCCTTAAAACCCCTCCTTGGATATGTTGAAATTCCCCTGGGATTCCTTGGCAGTTATAAGTTGCTTGCCTTAACATTTATTTTCACAGAAGAAGAGATTTTAGTCAAAGATTATGGAATTCTATCTCTGCTCCTAAATCTAAATCTTTGTTTTTCAGTTCCACATGTCTCCTTCAAGTGTCAGGAGTCTATCCTGACCCATAGTGATTTTGATAGGGTTCTTAAGTTGACTCTCTCATGTTTCCTCTGTTCTCTCTTCCAAGACAAATGTGGTCTGATTTTGCTCCCCATTGGCATTCAAAACAGATAGAGCTTCCCGAGTACCAGAGATTATATCATGGAACCGCTTCAGAGTAATGTCACAGCTCAGTAACCTTTCTTGACAGGCCAGTTGCAGTGAAATTAGTAATTGTTGGAAATATGCAGACTAGGATTTCTTAAATCATCCATTACAATGTTTTTAAATAGAAAGAACTAAATTCTGGCTATATCTAGGAATGTGTAAATGTTATAATGTATTTAGTGAAGACCAGTTCACCTTGGGCAAAGGTTGTTGTAGGGCAGAAAAATGGCACTTTAAAGAAATTAAGACAAATCAATAATAGGCCATATTCTGGTTAAGGGCATGATCATAGAATCAAAATGTTCTTTGAAATGCTCTGATCAAAGACAAGGCTCAGCCACCAGTTTTTCCTTGCTCTAGTTAGGGCAATCTGTTAGCCTGTCCACTTCGTATGGTCATGAACAAAGCTTTTGGAAAGAGATGGCTGGCACCTGGAACAAACCTCACCTTTTACCTCAGAGGCTGAGCAGAAAGAAAATTGTGCAGTTGCTAATAAGTATTAGTTTTTTCTTGCTGTTGCAATTTCCAGGATCTTATTTTTTTTGCATTTTATTTTATTTTTTATTATTTTTATATAAAATTGGTGCATTGTGAACATACATCTTTGTTAGGTACAAGCAGATAAAGGCATATATGCACACATTTCTCATTTAACCCCTTCCCCAATTCCCACCCCACTCCCTCACCCCCCTCCTTCTCAAGTTCAGTTTGGTGATTGACCTTGATGTATTTGTGAAAGTACATCATGTGCATTAGGGTGTTCCCACCCATCCACCCCCGTCCGTCCCCTCCAGTTAAGTTAACTTCTTTGCTTATTGAGGGTCTCTCCTTTTTCATCTGGAGACCCTCGGTCTGATAATTTGGTTTCCATTCTTTTGGGTAGATACCCAGAAGTGGTATTGCTGGATCATATGGTAGGTTCATTCCCATTTGTCTAAGGATCCTCCATACTGTTTTCTAAAGTAGTTGCACTAATTTGCAATCCCACCAACAATGTATTAGGGTTCCCACTTCTCCACACCCTTGCCAGCATTTGTTGTTGTTTGTGATCTTGATGATTGCCATTCTGATTGGTGTTAGGTGAAATCTCAGGGTAGTTTTGATTTGCATGTCTCTGATTGCTAATGATGTGGAACATTTCCTCATATATTTATTGGCCATTTGTATTTCTTCTTTTGTGAGGTATCTATTTAGATCCTTTGCCCATTTTTTGATTGGGTTGTTTGTTTTCTTAGCTGCGATTTTCTTGAGTTATCTGTATATCCTTGATGTTAGACTTCTATCAGAAGAGTAGCTGGCAAAAATTTTCTCCCACTCTATGGGCTCTCTGTTGAGGTTCATAATAGTTTCCTTTGCTGCACAGAAGCTCATCAGTTTAATGCAATCCCATGTATTGATCTTCCTTTGAGTTGCTTGTGCTTTTGGGGTCTTGTTGAGAAAGTTTTTACCTGTGCCTATGTGTTGTAGTGTTGGTTCTATGCCCTCTTCAAAAAGCTGCAAGGTCTCTTGGCCTGACTTCCAGGTCTATGATCCACCTTGAGTTGACTCTTGTGCAGGTTGAGAAAGAGGGGTTTATTTCCATTTTCCTGCATATGGTTAACCAGTTTTGCCAACACCATTTGTTAAAGAGGCTATCCTTTTTCCAGTGTATATTTTTGGCTCCTTTGTCAAAAATCAATTGACTGTAAGTATATGGGTCTGTTTCTGAATCTTCTATTCTTCTCCATTGGTCTGTGTGTCTGTTTTTGTGCCAATAACATGCTGTTTTTATTACTGTGGCTTTGTAGTAGAGTTTGAAGTCAGGTATTGTGATACCTCCTGCATGATTCTTGTTGCTAAGAACTACTTTGGCTATCCTGGGCTTTTTGTTATTCCAGATGAATTTAAGGACTGACTTTTCTATGTCTGTGAGAAGTGACTCTGATAATTTAAAGGGTATTGTATTGAATCTGTAGGTCACTTTTGGAAGGATGGCCATTTTGATGATATTTATTCTGCCTATCCAAGAGCATGGTAGATCTTTCCATCTTCTAAGGTCTTCATCGATTTCTTTTTTCTTTTTTCAACTTTTTATAGTTTTTCTTATAGAGGTACCTCCTTGGTTAGGTTTATCCCTAAGTATTTTATTTTTGGGGGTGCTGTTGTGAGTGGAATTGTTTTCTGGATTTCTTTTTCAGTGGACTTATGGTTGGCATACAGGAAAGCTTCTGATTTTTTAAGATTGATTTTCTATCCAGACACTTTGCTGAATTTGTTGATCAGCTCTGTAAGTTTTTTGGTTGAGTTTGTTGGGTCTTCTAAGTATAGTATCATGTCATCTGCAAAAAGGGATAGTTTTAGTTCTTCTTTCCCTATTTTTATCCTTTTGATTTCCTTCTCTTTCCTTATTGCTCTGGCAAGAGTCTCAAGTACTATATTGAACAGAAGAGGTGATAATGGATATCCTTGTGTTGTTCCTGTTTTTAATGGGAACTCTTGCAGTTTTCCTCCATTTAATATGATGTTGGCTGTGGGCCTATTGTATATGGCTTTTATGATGTTGAAGTGTGTTCCTTCTATTCCGATTCTCTGCAGTGCTTTTAGCATGAATGGGCGTTGGATCTTGTCAAATGCTTTTTCAGCATCAAATGAGATGATCATGTGATTTTTGTCTTTAATTCTGTTTATGTGGTGAATTACATGGATTGTTTTTCATATGTTGAAAAAGCCTTGCATCCCTGGGATGGACCTGACTTGTTTTCTTTTCTTGAGCTGTCTTTATTTGGCTTCGGTATTAATGTGATGTTGGCTTCATAGAATGTGTTTGGGAGGGTCCCGTTTCTTTCTATGTCACGAAATAGTTCGAGGAGTATTGGGATTATCTCTTCTATAAATGTTTTATAAAATTCACTTGGAAAACCATCTGGCCCTGGGCTTTTGTTTGATGGTAAACTCTTAATTGCTGTTTCTATCTCTTTGATTGCTATTGGTTGGTTTAAGTTTTCTATATCTTCTTGACTCAATTTAGGAAGGTTATATGTGTCTAGAAATTTGTCAATGTCTTCTAGATTTTCCATTTTGCTGGAGTATAGTTTTTCAAAATAGTTTCTGATGATTCTCTGTATTTCCATACTTTTGGTGGTAATATCACCTTTTTCATCTCTTATTTTGGTAATTTGGGTTGATTCTCTCTTTCTTTTGGTTAGTTGGCCAATGGTCTATCTATCTTGTTTATTTGTTTAAGAAACCAACTTTTGGTTTTGTTGATTTTCTATATTATCTTTTTATTCTCTACCTCATTAATTTCTGCCCTAATTTTCATAATTTCCTGTCTTCTACTAGCTTTGGGTTTGGACTGTTCTTGTTTTTCAACTGCTTTGAGGTATGTCATTAGGTTATTTATTTGGTGATTTTCTGTTCTTCTTATGTGGGCACTCAGTGCTATAAATTTTCCTCTTAGTACTGCCTTCAAAGTGTCCCAGAGGTTTTCATATGTTGTATCTCCATTTTCAGTGGTTTCTAGGAATTTTTAAAATTTCTCCCCTTACTTCTTCTATGACCCAATCCTCATTCAGCAATGTGGTGTTCGGTCTCCATGTGTTTGCATGGTTACTTTGGGTCTTCTTAGAGTTGATTTCTAGTTTCACTCCATTGTGGTCTGAAAAGATGCAGGGAATTATGTTATATTTTTTTAAAATTTGCCAGTGCTCACTTTGTGGCCCAGAATGTGGTCTATTTTGGAGAAGGTTCCATGAGCTGCTGAGAAAAATATGAATTCAGCTATAGTTGTGTGAAAGAGTCTATATGTATCTAATAGGTCCATTTGGTCCAAAAGATTGTTTATTCCATTAGTTTCAACTTCTAATCCCTCTTCTATCCCTATTATTCTTAGGTTAGCTCTTTTAAAATCGGCCCAGAGCTCATTGATGTCGGATTCATACTGTCGAATTTTTTTTCTAAATTATGTATTATGGATTCAATTTTGGAATGGTCATCTTCTAAGAGTGATATTCTATTTTCCATGTGGTCTAATCTACTGTTTATAGTTTATATTGATGCCTTCATTTCAGTTATTTCATCTTTCACTTCCTTCAATGCTTCTCTTTGGTTCCTTTTCATGTCGTCACATTCTTTGTTTATTTGTTCCTTTATTTCTTTCCAACTCTCCCTACATTCTTTCCGAAAATCCTGTATTCTTTCTAGTATTAAAGATCTGAATTGTTCTGATAGTCTCTGCCATTCTGGGTTGTTGAGATCTCTTATTGACGGGTTATGGTGGCTCATTGTTTCTTTGCTATTTTTCCTTCCCATTGTTCCCCTGTTCTTAAATTTATATCTTTGCTGCTCTTGCAGGTTTTCTCATCCAATCTCTGCAGTGGGGGTTTAGATGTGTCTGCTGGTGTATAAAGGGACAGGTTGTGTTCAGTGGTGAAGGTTGGGTGAGAAGTCAGAGTGATGAATTCAAGTATAGAGCAAAGTAGAGGGAATGGTCCAGTGGAATAGGATGTTGAGTGTGTTGAGGTGATATATTGTAAAGATTAGAGATGATAGATATGTCAGAGGATTCTGGTAGTCAATATAGAGTTTCAAGTGTGGTAGTATGAGATGGTCTTGATATGAGACAGGAAAAAAGGAAAAAGAAAAGAGAGGAGGAAAAGTATTGAGGAGAAGAATATAGATGGGAGAGAGGGAGGGAAGCTTGTAAAAGGGATAAGGAGGGGATTCAACAACCTAAGCAAGAAATAACAAAGCAACCAATCATCCAGACAAACATAAATAAATTAAGGCAATACAAAATGAAAACAGAGTAAAAACAGATAAAACATAACACCAAAAACAAACAAGCAAGCAAACAAACAAACAAAAAATAACAAAAACAAAAATAAGTGGAAAACCCCCCCAAACCAACAAGAAACAAATATAAAAACCCTGCTAGTTCATAAGAACAGAGCTTAAATTTTTGAGTGTGTCTCTGGTGTTTCTATTGCTCTGTCAGTGCAGGCAGGGGGTTCCCTGATGCCTCTGAGCTCTCCACAGGGCCTGTCTGCGTCTCTCACCCCACTTTTGTTGGTGGCGGGAGTGCAGTCTAAATGCCGGGCATTTTCAAATGCCCTATGTGCACTGAGTTCTTCCCACACTTCTGTTCCTATCTAATCACTAGGAGGGAGGGTGACTGAGTCTGTCCTTTGTATAGGGGCCCCCGGGGGTGCAATCCAACTTACAGATCCCTGCTGCTCTGGT